>PVIY010027842.1:0-33767 GCA_004026745.1 Myrmecophaga tridactyla | reverse complement strand
GTGGCTTTATAATAAGTTTTAAAGTAAGGATATGTTAATCTTCCCACTTTGTTCTTTTTAAGGATGCTTTTAGCTATTTGGGCCTATTTCCCTTCTGCATGAATTTGGTAACTAGTTTTTTCAAATCTTCAAATTAGGTTGTTGGAATTTTGATTGGTACTGTGTTGAATCTGTAGATCAATTTGGGTAGAATTGACATCTTAACTATATTTAACGTTCTTATCCATGAACAGGAAATGTCTTTCCACCAGTTTAGGTCTTCTATAATTTCTTTTAGCAATGTTATGTAGTTTTCTGTGTACAAGTCCTTTATATCCCTAGTTAAGTTCATTTGTAAGTGCTTGATTCTTTTGGTTGCTATTTTTTTTTTTTAATTTGCATATGGGCAGGAGGCACCAGGGATCGAACTCCAGACCTCCAGCATGGCAGGTCGGAGCTCTGCCTGCTGAGCCACGGCAGCTGCCCTGGTTGCTATTTTTAATGGAAGTTTTTCCTTAACTGACTCTTCAGTTAGATCATTGCTTGTGTATAGAAATGTTAATGATTTTTGCACATTAATTTTATATTCCTCCTCTTTGCTGAATTTGTTTATTAGCTCAAGTAGCTTTGTTGTAGATTTCTCAGGATTTTCCAAGTATAGTATCATGTCATCTGCAAATAATGAAAGTTTTACTTCTTCCTTTCCAAATTGGATGCCTTTTATTTCTTTGTCCTGCCTGATTGTTCTAGCTAGAAATTCTAGTATAATGTTCAATAATAGTGGTGACAGAGGGCATCCTTGTCTACTTCCTAATCTTTGGGTTTAATTTTCAGTCTCTCATCAATGAGTACAATAAAGTGCCCACAGCCTTTATGAACTGAGAGTCAATTCAAATTTTTCCATCTTTTTGCCATTTGCTGTTTTGAGTGTTCAAAATCATTTGTCCTGTCCTTTAGTTCACTATTCTTTCTTCTGCCTCTTCAAATCTGCTGTTGTGCCTCTCTAGTATTTTTTTTTTATTTGGCTTACAGCATCCTTAATCTCTGTGATATCTGCTATTTTCCTATTTATTCTCTCAAATTCTTCTTTATGCTCTTCTAGTGTCTTCTTGATCTCTTTTATGTCATAAGACATCCCACTGATTTTATTTAGTAGAGTTATATGAACATCTTTGATTAGTTGTTCCAATGTCTCTGTCTCCTCTGGTGTTTTTTATTTTGTCATTAGGCTGGGCTATATCTTTATATGCTTAGTGATCTACTGCTGTCTTTGTGGCATGTAAATATCTTTATCAGTTTACTTTGGAAGTTGATTTCCTTCAGTATTCAAAAGCCTTGTATTTGTGGGATGGATATGGAGCAGGATGCAGGGCATGGAGTGAGGCACAGCAGTGCGGTGATGCCTTGTAGTGCAGGTATATGCGCATGTTGGGGATGCTATGCTGGTGCCTGTGAATGTGGGGGCCCAGTGGCATGGAGGATGTGGCTGTGTGGGTGCCCAGGTCTGTGGGGGCAGGGCCCTGGTGTACATGGGGCCCTTTGTGCACATGCACAGATCTCAGGGCATCTGGTGGGTGTTGTACCTGTGTGGACTGGGGGCGGATGTGGCCCAGATGCACACAACAGTGCTTACCCAGAGCTGGGGGTGTGACTGGCAGCTGTGTGCTTGGAGGGCCATAACTGATGTACACTTGCACAAAGATCAAGTGGTGCAGAGTGGGGGTGAACAACTGTATGGGCTGGGGGCGGGTGTAGCCTGGGTATGGAGGTAAGTGCCCGCAGCCTTTATGCACTCTTGACCACTTGCAGGGGGTAGGGTGAGTTTGCACTTTTGCAGGAGTGGTGGGTTTGACTGGGGCAGGTGTGCATGCGCTTGGGGTAGTGTTGTGGGATGGGTATGTGCGCAAAGGGTTGGTAGGGCGGGGTGCTTGGAGCACAGGGAATGGGGACAGGTGATGGGGTTCAAGTGCATGGGGTGTGGGGTGAGTCGTGGGTCGCAGGACTGCTCTGATGAATGTAACACTTTCAAGGAACAGAACTTGGCTTCCTTCCTGTTCCCATTCTCCTATCCTTGCACTCCTGAGCACTGAGCTTCTGCATTAAGCTGTTTGCACCAGCCAGATGGTCTCCAGTTCTCTGCTTCTCAGTTCCTCAGCATTTGCAACCAGTGCTGCCACGGTGTGAGTGCAAGAGTTTCTTACAATAAGGCTGAAACAATTCACAATCCATTTTGACTTCTGAAAGCTACTGAGTTTTTCTTATTCTAAGTTAAACCTAGAGATGGGCATATGTTGGTTTGTTTGTTCTGTCTAGTAACCAAAGGTCAGGACAGCTCTGCCACCACTTACCTCCCAGGACACCGTGCACCGTTTTCCCACCACAATGCTTTCTGCAGCCACAGCTCAGGCTCCAGCTCTGGCTCTGACTCCAGCTCCTGCCCTACCTCCAGCTGTGCAGTCTGGCCTAGCCCTATTCCTTATTTTAATATAATTTTATTGAGATGTATTCACATGCCATACAATCCATCCAAGGTATACAATCAGTGGCTCACAGTGTCATCACATAACTGTGCATTCGTCACCACAATTTTAGAGCATTTTCTTTACTCAGAAAGGAAAATAAAAAAATATAAAAGAAAACCACAATTATCTCATTACCCTTAACACCCCCCCCAATTGTTGACCCCTAGTATTGGTGTGGTACATTTGTTAGTGTTGATGAAAGAATATTAAGGTATTACTATTAACTATAGTACATAGTTTGCAATAGGTATACTTTCCCCCATATTCCATTCTACTATTAACTCCTTGTAATAGTGTTGTACATTTGTTCTAGTTTGTGAAATTTCCATTTAATATTTGTCCTGTTAATCACAGTCATTGTCCACCACAAGATTCACTGTGTTATACATTCCCATGTTTTAACCTCTAGTTTTCCTTCTGGTGACATACATGACTCTCCTCTGAACCACATTTGCATAAATATCAACACTAATAACTATACTCACAATAAGGTACTACCACCACCTATATCCATTTTCCAAATATTAAAGTCCAACCTATTTAAACATTAAGAAACCCTCCCCATTCTCTAGCCTCATTCTATAACCTGGTAGCATATATTCTATATTTTATGTCTAGGAGTTTATATATTATAATTAGTTTATATTAGTGAGATCATGCAATATTTGTCTTTTTGTGTCTGACTTATTTCACTTAACATAATGTCCTCAAGGTTCCTCTATGTTGTTGCCTGCTTCAGGACTTCATCCCTTCTTCCTGCTTAGTAATGTTCTATTACATGTACCTACTATATTTTGTTTCTCCATTCATCAGTAAATGACACTTGGGTTGCTTCCATCTTTTGGCAATATGAGTAAGCTGCTATGAAGATCAGTATGTAAATGTCATTTCAAGTCTCTCCTTTCAATTCTTCCAGGTATATACAGAGTAGTGTAATTGCCAGGCCATATGGTTATATTCTATATTCAGCAACATGAAGAACTGCTAAACTGTCTTCCACAATGACTTCCACAAGCTCTGCACCATTTTACATTCCCACCAGCAGTGAATAACTGTACCTATTTCTCCATATTTTCTCCAACACTTGTAGTTGCTATTTGTTTAATAGTGGCCATTTTACTAAGTGTGAAATGATATCTCATTGTGGTTTTCATTTGCATTTCCCTAATAGCTAGTGAAGCTGAACATCTTTTCACATGCTTTTTAACCATTTGTATTTCCTTTGTAAAAATGTCTATTCATGTCTTTTGCCCATTTTTAAATTCAGCTGTTTGTATTTTTGCTGTTGAGTTGTAGGATTTCTTTATATATTCTGGATATCAAACTCTTAGAAGATATGTGGTTTCCATATATTTTCTCCCATTGATTTGGATGCCTTTTTACCCTTTTGATAAAGATCTTGGATGCACAGAAGTATTCATTTTTAAGGAGGTCCTATTTATCTATTTTTTTTTCCTTTTTACATTCCTTGTGCTTTGGGTGTAAGGTCTAAGAAAGTACTGCCTATCCCTAGATTTTGAAGATATTTCCCTACATTTTATTATAGGAGTTTTATGGTACTAGCTCTTATATTTAGGTCTTTGATCAATTTTGAATTAATGTTTTAATAGAGTGTGAGATAGGGGCCCTCTTTCATTCTTTCAGATATGGATATCCAGTTGTCCCAAAACCATTTATTGAAGAGACTATTCTGTCCCAGTGGAGTGGATTTAGATGCCTTGTCAAATTTCAATTGACTATAGATCTAAGAGTCTATTTCTGAACACTCAATTCAATTCCATTGATCAATATGTCTATTTTTATGCCAATACCATGCTGTTTTTTTTTTCTGATGGTCATGTTATGCTTTATTAGATTTTTTTCTTCTGTTTTCAATTCCATTGGTTTAGATTTATTAAAACACAAGTACACATACATTGCTTTCACTTCTTCACAGTGGGAGAACTATACAGCAACAGATATTAATGATGGACATTACATAACAGTAGTTCTGCTCATCTTTTTTTCAGTGAGATTGCCATATGGTCAATTTAATCCCTAAAAGTATCTGAATATTCCTTTTCTAAAGGTTCTAACAGACTTCAATGTATGTGATGCAAAATTATTATTTTTAAGGAAGTATAGATATAAATACAAGTTACCAATAATTTTCACTCAACGCCTTATTTTTCATAAGTGCATTATCTTCATAAACTATGTATCTGTGGCTAATTGGCAGTTCCTGATTCCTCCTCTGTGATAAAAATGGAAAGGAACCCTGAGAATTGAAATATTATGATACAGGTTCTCTTCTCACCACATAGACCTTTTCCCTTTATATCTTGTGGATCATACTAATGTAGAGAGATAAGAAGGTAGTCTGTCATTTTATATTACTCATATCATTATTAGTGTGAATATATTATCAACTAGGAGAATTAATGTTTATACATTTTTTCTATTTTTCAATATTTTCTAATGTCAAAAGTGTTATTTAAGAAAATTCCATGAAAGGACACCCATAATCCACTTGATAAAACTAGAATTGTATTTCCTTCAAAGTGGTAAGCAAATGATGCCAGACTTTTTGATCAGTTAATAAATCAGTTTATGATAATCTGTGGTAACCTGTATTAACTGTCTTTGACAGTTTAGGTGTGAGAATTATATCTTTTAGGGAGAAGTCAGACCTTTCATTCTCTCTAATCATTTGTTTTTAAAGAGTAGTTCTTTACCTTTTCTACCTGTAAACTATAGCTGGACCTGACTCAGACCAGTGATATTTTTAAGCTGTTTTCCTTAGCTGACTGTAAGAAACAACACAGAGTTTTCTGACTTTGAATTTCTAATCAAGATGAACTTCATATTTTTTTATTGTGAAATATAACATATCTACAAAAAACAATAAATGTCAAAGTCGTTTTTAAATAACTTTTTTATTGTATAGTATAGCACATATACAAAGAAAAGAAAAAAAAGCAATAGTTTTCAAAGCGCTCTTTAACAAGTGGTTACAGGACAGATCCCAGAATTTTTCATGGGCTACCATGCAGTCATCTCATATTTTTCCTTCTAGCTGCTCCAGAATATAAGAGGCTGGAGGGCTTAAATATTTTTTTATCATCACAATTGACTTTTTTCCTTCTTTATTTGTGAAAAATAACATATATATATAAAACTATAACTTTCAAAGCACAGCACCACAATTAGTGGTAGAACATATTCCAGACTTTGACATGGGTTACAATTTCACTATTTTAGGTTTTTATTTCTAGCTGCTCCTAAAATATTGGAGACTAAAAGAGATAGCAATTAAATGATTCTGCATTCATATTCATTTGTTAAATCCTATCTTCTATGTTTAACTACACCATTACCTTGATCTGTCCATACTCCTCTTTAGGATGGTTTGGTTTATGGAAATTATATATTTTTGATATTGGAAGGATCTGTCACTAATATGGCTTATGGAGATTGAACTATCTGTTGTTCTGGAGAGGCTGGGGTAGGTTTCAGGACTTTTCCGGACCAGGGACCCATCTGGAGGTTGTAGGTTTCTGGAAAGTTACTCTAGTTCATGAAACTCCTTTGGATCTTATATATTGCTGTAGGTGTTCCTTATGATTGGCTGGAATGGTCCTGGTTGGGGGTTGGCAGGTTATGATAGGCAGCAAGGTCTACCTGAAGCTTACATAAGAGCAACCTCCAGAGTAGCCTCTTGATTCTATTTGAACGCTCTCTGCCACTGATATTTTATTAATCACATTTCTTTCCCCCCTTTTGGTCAGGATGGAATTGTTGATCCCATGGTGCCAGGTCTGGATTCATCTTTGACAATCATCTCCCATATTACCAGGGAGACTTTCACCCCTGGATGTCATGTCCCATGTAGGGGGTAGGGTAATGATTTCATTTGCAGAGTTAGGCTAAGAGAGACTGAGGCTACATCTGAGCAACAGCAAAGTTCCTCCAGAAGTGACTCTTAGGCATGCTTACAGGTAGTCTCAGCTTCTCTGCTACCTACATAAGCTTTACAAGAATAAGGCTCATGATCAAGGGCATGGCCTATTGATTTGGGTGTCCCTAAAATTTGAAACAGTATCAAGGGATTCCCTGGTGGTAAGGTTTAATAGTTTCATAGTCTTTCTCCCTTCCCTCAGGGGACTTTGCCAATATTTTTTGATTATCTGTTTAATATACTCTGGGACATTTCCAGGCATTGCATTAATCTATACAGGATGAAAAGACTTCTTTCTTATTCTGTGCTTCCTGCATTTCAGTTGTTCACAGGTTGAATTAGATTATGCACTACAGAGCATTTCAGTTCCAGATCAAATAAACCTTTCTTCCATTGGTTTCAAAGAGTATATGTGGTTCTAAAATTAGACTCTGTCTTCCTTACCCCTATGTTCTGAATTACTTTTACCCCAACGTGTTCAGCTTCATTCTTATCTCTAAATATCATGTTATATATATAAAACAGACTCTCAAATCCAGAAATAAGAATCACCATGCCAGACTTAATGTGTCTGCTCTAAAAGCTTACAGTGTAAGCTCTTGTTTTCTTATAAGCATTTTCTAAAGGTGGACAGACTATTGTTGTTCTTTTGTTTCTGGCCTATTTTGTCTCACCAAATGTCCCACATGTTCATTCACATCGTTGCATGCCTCATGACTTTGTTCCTTTTTGTAGCAGCACAACCTTCCTTCATAAGTATACAGCATTGTTCACCAATCTACTTCTCCATCAGTGTATCCTTCAGCCACCTACATTCATTGGGCATCGTGTAGAAGGCCCAAAGTCCACAGTCCATCAACAGTCAATTTTAGATCATTACATAGTTCCCAAGAGAAAGAAAACCAATAAACACACCATCACCAAATAGGAAATCTAAGCTCTTAACTCGTCTCTCCTCCCATTACTCACCTCTGCTGTTGCTGTGGTAGTGCTGATGGTTTCCTTTTGAGCATAGCACATAGCATGCATTAGCAGTTTTGCCCCTATACCCTGGACTTAAACACTCTTTGTACAAGAATCACATCTTTGAAGTTATTCTTGTGAGAACTAATTCATATTTCTAGTGTGACTCAGTGGGACACACAGGTCTATACAACCCCTTTCAATCTTGCTCATCTTCCGTATGGTACTATTACTTCTAGACCCACTAGAGAATCACCTTCATTCCTATATATTCCCTTACATTGGAGTTCAGCTTCATTAGCTGACAGTTCACCCATGTCTAACTTCTATGTATTTCTAAGTCCCCTATGTTCTGTATTATAAGCCTCTGATTATACCTTTATGCTGGTCATAAAAGTGGAATCATATAGTATTTATCCTTTTGTGTCTGGCTAATTTCAGTCAGCATTATGTCCTCAAGACTCATCCATCTTGCCATGTGCTTCAGGATGTCATTTTGACTTACTGCTGTATAATATTCCATCATATGTTTATACCACATTTTGTTGATCCACACATCTGTTGATGGGCATTTGGTTTGTTTCCATCTATTGGCAATTGTGGATAACGATGCTATGAACATCAGTGTGCAAATGTCTGTTTGTGTCATTGCTTTCAGCTCTTCTGGGTATATACCAAGTAGTGCTATTCCTGGGTAAATGGACAACCTGATATTTAGTTTCTTAAGGAACCACCAACTAGTCTGTCATGGTTAGGTTCATGTGTCAACTTGACCAAGTGGTGATACCTGTTTGTCTGTTTGGGCAAGTGCTGGCCTGTCTGTTGCGATGAGGACATTACATAGAATTAAATCATGATAATGTCAGTTACATACACAGCTGATTATATTTGTAATCAGCCAAAAGGGAGTATCTTCTGCAATGAGTAATGCTTAATCTGATCACTGGAAGCCTTTTAAGGAGGATTCAGAAGAGACAGGTTCTTTCTGTCTCGGCTGGTGAGCCTCTCCTGTGGAGTTCATCCAGACCCTCCATCGGAATTGTTGGCTTCACAGCCTGCCCTATGGATTTTGGACTCTGCATTTCTGCGGTCACATGAGACACTTCTATAAATTTTATATTTGCGAGTGTTCCCTGTTGATTATGTTTCTCTAGAGAATCCTAACTAATACATCTTGGTACCAGGAGTGGTTCTTAAGAAACAGAATTTTAAAAGTGGGTTTTTGTGAATGGTTTTCTACTCTAACTGGACTCAAAGACACTAAGGACTCTGATTTCCATAATCAGAATGACACAACCAATCCATGGAGTGAGTTGGCAAAAGAGATAGTCAAAATATCACCATTTGATTCTCCTAATGCTTCGCTTCTACGAAGCCAGGCTCTGGGGGATAATGTTTTTGACACCTTTACAGAGTTTTGTAGAAATCAGAGGTATACAGCTGTTGGTTGGTTGTTTTTAGATACACTGACTACATTAAGGAGTGAAAGGGATGGGCTTAAGGCTTCAAACGAGAAGCTTAAGCGCCATCTGACAGATGTAGATGTTTCTATGAGTATCCTGAAGGAAAATCTTATTTCCTGTAGCTGTGGACTTGAGATCTCTGAAAATCAGACTTAAAATCTTATTGTTAGAGTAGCAACTTTACAATGTAAACTGAAATCTCAATCTTGCGTGGTGTCTGCCATTAAAGTGAGGGCATTGATTGGAAAGGAATGGGACCCTGAAAAATGGGATGGTGACATATGGATTGATAATGATGTCAGGGGTGAGGTTGAAACCCTAGGTCATGCTGAGTCTTCTCTAGATAACCCTGTAATAGTTTGCCCTGAGGACAAAACCGCCCCACCTCGAGCCTGCCTTGAGGAGCTGGCCACCCAATCTCCTCCTGAAGGGATTAGCCCTAGAGTGATTAATCCTGTTTCACCAGATGAAACTGCAAATGAATGCCCTGAAGCAAATGGCTTGGAAGATATTTCTAATTCTTTTCATGACCCACCCCTACCACTCCTCATTTCTTCCAGATCTATAACTACATTAAAGTCCGAACAGGCCCCTAAAAGTGAGGTACAAAGTATCACACATGAGGAGGTACATTATACTCCAAAAGAACTGTGTGAGTTTTCCAATTTATATAGGCAGAAATCAGGGAAATATGTGTGGCAATGGATTTTAAGGGTGTGGGATAATGGTGGGAAGAATATAAGGCTGGATCAGGCTGAATTTATTGATATGGGCCCACTAAGCAGAGATTCTGCATTCAATGTTATAGCTTGAGGGGTTGGAAAAGGTATTAACTGTTTGGATGGTTGGTTGAAACATGGATCAAAAGGTGGCCAACATTACCTGAGGTTGAAATGCCAGAACTGCCCTGGTATAATGTAGATGAGGGGATCCAGAGGCTTAGAGAGATTGGAATGTTAGAGTGGATTTATCATGCAAAGCCTGCTCTTACATCTCAGGAATGTCCGGAGGATGCATCTTTTACCAGAACAGTGAGAAATAAATTTGTGAGACTAGCACCATCAACCCTGAAGAGCTCTGTAGTTGCACTTCTCTGTAGGTCAGATATTACTGTGGGAACTGCTGTCACTAAGCTGGAAACCTTAAAGACAATGGGGATGATGGGATCCCGAGTTGGCAGAAGCCAGGTGGCAGCACTTAATTACCAAAGACAGGGTAGACGGAGCTATTATAATAAACAGCAAGCTCAAAGTGGGAGTCAAAATAATCTGACTCACAGAGATTTGTGGCATTGGCTAGTAAATCATGGGGTACCTAGAAATACAATAGATGGGCAGTCTACTAAATTCTTGTTCAAGCTGTATAAACAAAAGAGTTCTAGGTCAAGTGAACAGAAGTCTAACCTGAATTACAAAAACACAGAGTCATGGCCCCTTAATCAATTTCCAGACCTGAAACAGTTTACAGACCCAGAGTCCCTTGAATGAAGGGGAGGTCAGGTCCCTTTGGGGGAGAACCCTGTTACACTGCCACAAATTTATATTGTTAATCTTCCTACAAGCCTTCCCCAAGGAGACCGATGACCTTTTACCAGGGTAACTGTGCATTGGGGAAAAGGAAATGGTCAGATATTTGGGGGATTATTAGACAGTGGTTCAGAAGTGACATTAATTCCAGGGGATGCAAAACATCACTCTGGTCCACCAGTCAGAGTGGGGACTTATGGAGGCCAGGTGATCAATGGAGTTTTAGCTCAGGTCCATCTCACAGTGGGTCCAGTGGGCCCCCGGACCCATTCTGTAGTTCTTTCCCCAGTTCCAGAATGTATAATTGGTATAGACATCCTGAGCAACTGGCAGAATCCCCACATTGGCTCTCCAACTCGTGCAGTGAGGGCTATTATGGTGGGAAAGGCCAAGAGGAAGCCACTAGAACTGCCCCTACCAAGCAAAATAGTACATTAGAATCAATACTGAATTACTGGAGGGATTGCAGAGATTACTGCCACTCCTAAGGACTTGAAGGATGCAGGGGTGGAGATTCCCACCACATCCCCATTCAACTCTCCTATTTGGCCTGTGCAGAAAACAGATGGGTCTTGGAGGATGACAGTGGATTATCATAAGCTCAACCAGGTAGTAACTCCAATTGTGGCTGCTGTTCCAGATGTGGTATCATTGCTTGAGCAAATCAATACATCCCCTGGTACATGGTAGGCAGCTATTGATCTGGCAAATGCTTTTTTCTCAATAGCTATTAGTAAGGACCACCAGAAACAGTTTGCTTTCAGCTGGCAATGTCAGCAATATACTTTCACTGTTCTACCTCAGGGGTATATCAACTCTCCAGCCCTATGTTGTAATCTTGTTTGCAGGGACCTTGATCGTTTCTCCCTCCCACAAGACATCACACTGGTCCATTATATTGATGATATCATGTTGATTGGACCTAGTGAGCAAGAAGTAGCAACTGACTTACTGGTAAGGCATTTGCATGTCAGAGGATGGGAGATAAATCCAACAAAAAATATGGGGGCCTTCTACCTCAGTGAAATTTCTAGGTGTCCAGTGGTGTGGGGCATGCCGAGATAATCCCTTCTAAGGTGAAGGAGAAGTTGCTGCATCTGGCCCCTCCTACAACCAAAAAAGAGGCACAATGCCTAGTTGGTCTTTTTGGATTTTGGTGACAACATATTCCTCATTTGGGTGTGCTACTCCAGCCCATTTATCGGGTGACCAGAAAAGCTGCTAATTTTGAGTGGGGACCTGAACAAGAGGAGGCTCTGCGACGGGTCCAGGCTGATGTACAATCTGCTCTGCCACTTGGGCCATCCATATGATCCAGCAGATCCAACGGTGCTGGAAGTGTCAGTGGCAAATAGAGATGCTGTCTGGAGCCTTTGGCAGGTCCCTATGGGAGAATCACAATACAGACCCTTAGGATTTTGGAGTAAAGCCTTTCCATCTGCTACAGATAACTACTCTCCTTTTGAGAAGCAGCTTTTGACCTGCTTCTGGGTCTTAGTAGAGACTGAACACTTAACCATGGGCCACCAAGTTACCGTGAGACCCGAGTTGCCTATCATGAGCTGGGTGTTGTCAGACCCACCAAGCCATAAAGTTGGGCACGTGCAGCAGCACTCTATTGTAAAATGGAAATGGTATATACGAGATAGGGCCAGAACACGTCCTGAAGGCACAAGTAAGTTTCATGAAGAAGTGGCCCAAATGCCCATGGTCTCCACTGCTACCACATTACCTTATCTTTCCCAGACCAAAGCTATGGCCTCTTGGGGAGTTCTGAACAGTGAATTGACTGAGGAAGAGAAAACTCGGGCCTTGTTTACAGATGGTTCAGCATGATATGTAGCTACCACCCAAAAGTGGACAGCTGCAGCACTACAACCCCTTTCTGGGGTGTCCTTGAAGGACAGTGGTGAGGGGAAATCCTCCCAGTGGCCAGAACTTCGAGCAGTGCACCTGGTTGTTCATTTCGCTTGGAAGAAAAACTGGCCAGAGGTGCATTTGTATACTGACTCATGGGCTGTTGCTAATGGTTTGGCTGGATGGTCAGGGACTTGGAAAGACCATAATTGGAAAATTGGTGACAAAGAGGTCTTGGGAAGAAGTATGTGGATAGACCTTTCTGAGTGGGCTAAAAACATGAAGATACTTGTGTTCCATGTGAGTGTGCACCAGAGGGTGACTTCAGCAGAGGAAGGTTTTAATAATCAAGTGGATAAGATGACCCGCTCTGTGGATACCAGTCAGCGTCTTTCCCTAGCAACTCCTGTTGCTGCCCGATGGGCTCATGAACAAAGTGGTCATGGTGGTAGGGATTGAGGTTATGCATGGACTCAGCAACATGGACTTCCACTCACCAAGGCTGACTTGGCTACCGCCACTGCTGAGTGCCCAATCTGCCAGTAGCAGAGACCCACACTCAGCCCCCGATATGGCACCATTCCCTGAGGTGACCAGCCAGCTGCATGGTAGGTTGATTACATTGGACCACTCCCTTCATGGAAGGGGCAGTGATTTCTTCTAATTGGAATAGACACATACTCCAGATATGGGTTTGCTTTCCCTGCACACAATGCTTCTGCCAAAACTACCATCCGTGGGCTTACAGAATGCCTTATCCATCATCATGGTATTCCACATAGCATTGCTTCTGATCAAGGAACACACTTCACAGCAAATGAACTGTGGGAATGGGCACATGCTCATGGAATTCTCTGCTCTCACCATGTTCCCCATCATCCAGAAGCAGCTGGATTGATAGAACGGTGGAATGGCCTTTTGAAAACTCAATTACTGTGCCAACTAGGTGGCAATACCTTGAAAGGCTGGAGTAATGTTCTCCAGGAAGCTGTATATGCTCTGAATCAGCGTCCACTCTATGGTGTTGTTTCTCCCATTGCCAGGATCGACCCTAGTGATCCACTAGGAAAATTTTTGCTTCCTGTCCCTGTGACCCTGAGCTCTGCTCGTCTACAGGTTTTAATTCCAAAATGGGGAGTGCTTCCTCCAGGAGAAAGAACAATGATTCCATTGAACTGGAAGTTAAGATTGCCACCTGGTCACTTTGGGCTACTTATGCCACCAGATCAACAAGCCCAGAAGGCGATTACATTATTGTCTGGGGTGATTGACCCTGACTGTCAGGGGGAATTAGGATTGTAACCACATAATGGGGGTAAAGAAGAGTTTTCTTGAAATATAGGAGATCCCCTAGGATGTCTTTTGGTACTACCGTGCCTTGTGATTAAAATCAATGGAAAACTGCAACAACTCTATTAAGGCAGGAATACCAATGGCTCTGAAACTTCAGGAATGAAGGTTTGGGTCACCCCACCAGGCAATGAACCATGGCCAGCTGATGCTTGATGAGGGTAAACAGAACATGGAATGGGTAGTGGAAGAAGGTAGTGATAAATATGAACTTCGGCCGCGTGATCAGTTACAGAAATGAGGACTGTAATGCTGTTTTGTTCATTTTATACCATTTAAGTTGTAAGATATCAAGTTTAAGAATGAATATTACCCAGGGTATTGCACCCTATTCTGGAGAGATTTAGTGTGTTTTTGGTTATATGCAGGACAATTGAGTGTTGTTGGGTGAAAGAAAAGATGTGTGCTTTATTGTTTTTTGTTTAGAAATTAGGTATGGTTTAAGGTGGTATGTATAGCTGCCAAATTGACAAGGGGTGGACTGTCATGGTTAGGTTCATGTGTCAACTTGGCCAAGTGGTGATACTTGTTTGTCTGGTTGGTCCAAGTGCTGGTCTGTCTGTTGCGATGAGAACATTTCATAGAATTAAATCTTGATCATGTCAGCTACATCCATAGCTGATTACATTTGCAATCAGCCAAAGGGGAGTGTCTTCTGCAATGAGTAATGCTTAATCTGATCACTGGAAGCCTTTTAAGGAGGATTCAGAAGAGACAGGTTCTTCCTGTCTCGGCTGGTGAGCCTCTCTTGTGGACTTCATCCAGACCCTCCATCGGAATCGTTGGCTTCACAGCCTGCCCTGAGGATTGGACTCTGTGTTCCCATGGTCATGTGAGACACTTTTATAATTTTTTTATTCACGAGCATTCCCTGTTGATTCTGTTTCTCTAGAGAACCCTAACTAATACACAGTCTTCCATAGTGGCTGCACCATTATACATTCCCATCAGCAGTGCAGCAGTGTCCCAGTTTCTCCACATCCTCGCCAACATTTATAGTTTCCTATTTGTTTAATAGCAGCCATTCTTATAGGTGTGAAGTGGTATCTCATTGTAATCTTGATCTGCATTTCCCTTATAGTCAGTGAAAATGAGCATCTTTTCATGTGTTTTTGAGTCATCTGTATTTGCTCTTCAGAAAAATGCCTATTCATATCTTTAGCCCATTTTATAATTGGGTTGTTTGTTCTTTCATTGCTGAGTTGTATGATTTCTTTGTATATACAGGAAATCAAACCTTTGTCCAATATGTAATTTCCAAATATTTTCTCCCATTGAGTTGGCTGCCTCTTAACTATTTTGAGAAAGTCTTTTGAGGTGCAGAAGCATTTGATTTTGAGAACTTCCCATTTATCTATTTTTTCTTTTGTTGCTTGTGCTTTGGGTGTAAAGTTTAGAAAGCTATCTCCTATTACTAGGTTTTGAAGATGTTTCCCTACATTTTCTTCTAGGAGCTTTATGGTGCTAGTTCTTATATTTACATGTTTGATCCACTTTGAGTTAATTTTTGTATAAGGTGTAAGATAGGGATCCTCTTTCATTCTCTTGGCTATTGATATTCAGCTCTCCCATGCCCAATTATTGAAAAGACTATTTTGTCCCAGTTCAGAGGATGTGGGGGCCCTGTCAAAAATCGGTTGACCATAGATTTGGTGGTCTATTTCTGCACTCTCGATTTGATTCCATTAGTTAATGCTTCTGTCTTTATGCCAATATGATGCTGTTTTCACTACTGTGACTTTATAATAGGTTATAAAGCCAGGAAGTGGTAATCCTCCCACTTCATTCTTCTTTTCTAGGATGCTTTTAGCTATTCAGGGTCTCTTCCCCTTCCAGATGAATTTGGTAGTTAGCTTTTCCAAATCTTCAAAGTAGGTTGTTGGAATTTTGATTGTTATGGTGTTGAATCCATATATCAGTTTGGGAAGAGTTGACGTCTTAACTATATTTAGCCTTCCTATCCATGAGCAGGGAATGTTATTCACCTATTTAGATCTCCTTTGATTTCTTTTAGCAATGTTATGTAGTTTTCTGTGCACAAGTCCTTTAAGTCCCTAGTTAAGTTCATTCCTAAGTACTTGATTCTTTTAGTTGTTATTTTGAATGGGATTTTTTCCTTAACTGACTCCTCAGCTAGGTCCTTGCTTGTGTATAGAAATGTTTCGGTTTTTGCACATTAATTTTATATCCCCCCACCTTGCTGAATTTGTTTATTAGTTCAAGTGACTTTGCTGTAGATTTCTCAGGATCTTCCAAGTATAGTAGCATATCTTCTGCAAATAATGAGAGTTTTACGTCTTTTTTTTTTTTCTAATTTGGATGCCTTTTATTTCTTTGTCCCACCTGATTGCTCTAGCTAGAACTTCTAGCACAATGTTGAATACTAGTGGTGACAGTGGGCATCCTTGTCTTGTTCCTGATCTTAGGGGAAAATTTTCAGTTTCTCTCCATTGAGTACAATGCTGGCTATCAGGTTTTCATATATTCCCTTTATTATATTAAGGAGATTACCATTGATTTCTATCTTTTGGAGTGTTATTCTCAGAAAATGAGCTGAATTTTGTTGAATGCTTTTTCGGCATCAATCAAGATGGTCACGTGATTTTTCCCTTTCAGTTTGTTAATGTGCTGTATTGCATTGATTAATTTTCTTGCATTGAACTATCCTTGCATTCCTTGTATAAACCCCACTCGGTCATGGTGCATAATTCGTTTTATGTGCTGCTGGATTCGATTTGCTAATATTTTATTGAGAATTTTTGTATCTATGTTCATTAGGGAGATTGGTCTGTAGTTTTTCGTTCTTATAGCATCTTTACCCGGTTTTGGCATTAGAATGCTATTAGCTTCATAAAATGACTTAGGTAGAGTTCCTTTTTCCTCAATTTTTTGGAAAAGTTTGAGCAGGATTGGTGTTAGTTCTTTCTGGAATGTTTGATAAAATTCTCCTGTGAAGCTATCTGTCTCTGGGCTTTTCTTTGTAGGAAGATTTTTGATGACTGATAGAATCTCTTTACTTGTGATTGGTTTGTTGAGATCTTCTATTTCTCCATGAGTCAGTGTAGCTTGTTATGTGTTTCCAGGAGTTTGTCCATTTCATCTAAGTTGTCTAGTTTGTTGGCATATATTTATTTATAGTATCCTCTTATGATTTCTTTTATTTCTTCAGGGTCTGTGGTAGTGCACCTGTTCTCATTTCTGATTTTGTTTATTTGTATCCTCTCTCTTTTTTTCTTTGTCAGACTTGCCAGTGGCCCATCATTTTTATTGATTTGCTCAAAGAACCAACTTTTGATTTTATTGATTCTTTCTATTGTTCTTTTGTTCTCCCATTCATTTTTCTCTGCTTTAGTCTTCATTATTTCTCTTCTCCTATTTCCTTTGGGGTTACTTTGCTGTTCTTTCTCAATTTACTCCAGGTTTGCTGTTAAGTTCTCGATTTTTGCTCTTTCTTGTTTTTTAATATAGGCATTTAAGGCAATAAATTTCCCTCTCAGAACAGCCTTTACCACATCCCATAAGTTCTGATGAGTTGTATTCTCATTTTCATTAATCTCCATATAGCTACTAATTTCTCTAGTAATTTCTTCTTTTACCCACCAGTGGTTTAAGAGTATATTATTTAATCTCCATATGTTTGAGAATGTTCTCATTCTTTGGTGGTTATTGAGATCCAGCTTCATCCCATTGTGAGCAGAGAAAGTGCTTTGAATAATTTCAATGTTTTTAAATTTTTAAAGACCTTTATTGTGCCCCAGCATATGATCTATACTGGAGAATGTTCCATGTGCACTAGAGAAGAATGTAAAACCTTGTGCTTTGGGGTCCAATGACCTATATGTGTCTATTAGCTCTAATTCATTTATCAAGTTATTTAACTTTTTTATTTCCTTGTTGATCTTTTGCCTTTTTGTTCTATCTATAGAGGAGAGTGTTGTATTGAAGCCTCCTTCTATTATTGTTGAAACATCTACCGCCCCCTTCAGTTTTGCCAATGTCTCTCTCATGTACTTTGGAGCTCCTTGATTGGGAGCATAAACATTTATAATTGTTATATCTTCTTTGTGAATTGACCCTTTAATTAGTATATAGTGTCCTTCTTTGTCTTTTATGATGTCTTTACATTTAAAGTCTATTTTATCTGATACTAAGATAGCTACTCCTGCTTTCTTATGGTTACAACTTGCATGGAAAATCTTTTTCCATCCTTTCACTTTCAATATATTTGTATCTTTCATCTATGATAAGTCTCTTGTAAGCAGTATATAGTTGGATTATGTTTCTTAATCCATTCTTCCAATCTGTATCTGTTAAATGGTAAGTTTAGTTCAATAACATTCAAAGTTATTACTGAAAATGCCTTTCTTGATTCCACCATTTTACCTCTTTAATTTTATTTCTCAGATCTATAAATTCTTTCCCCTCATTCTCTTTGTATTCTTTAAATTACCCTTATTGGTACTCTTTATTTCTGTGCCCTCTTCCAGACCTCACTCTCCTGTCTTTTTTTTTCAGCTGGCAGAATTCTTTTTAGTATTTCTTTAGGGCCAGTCTCTTGTTGACAAATTCTTTCAGGACTTCTTTGTCTGTGAAAGCTTTAATCTCTCCCTCAATTTTGAAGGACAATTTGGCTGGGTACAGAATTCTTGGCTGGAAGTCTTTTTCTTTCAGGATCTTGAATATATCACACTACCTGCCACCTCCAGGGTGCTAGTTGAGTCATCTGAACTCAGTCTTATTTGCTTTCCCTTGTATGTGGTAGATTGTTTTTCTCTTGCTGCTTTCAGGATTTTTTACTTCTCTTCCACATTTGACAGACTGATTTGTGTGTGCCTTGGGGAAGGCCTATTTGGATTTATTCTTTTTGGAGTTCTTTGGGCTACTGTGACTTGTATATTTATGTCCTTTATGAGGGCTAGTATTTTCCCCCATTATGTCCTCAACTACTCTTCCTAGACCTTTACTCCTCTTTTCTCCTTCTGGGACACCAATGATTCTTGTATTTTTACAGTTAGTTTTGTTTATCATGTCCCTGAGTTCCATTCAATTTTTTTAAAATCTATTTTGCCATTTGCTGACTTGAGTCTTCGAAGTCAATTATCCTGTCCTCTATATCACTTATTCTTTCTTCTGTGATATCTGTTGTTTTTCTATTTATTCTTTCAAACTACTCTTTATGCTCTTCTACTGTCTTCTTGATCTCCTTTATGTCATTTTCTATCCCATTTATTTTATTAAGTAGAGTTGTATGAACATCTTTGATTAATTGTTCCAATGTCTGTGTATCCTCTGGTGTTTTAATTTGGTCATTGGCTATATGTGTCTGTCTTGTGATATGCTTAGTGATCTTCTGCTATCTTCATTGCATGTAAGTCTATTGACTGGTTTATTTTGGGGGTTGATTTCTTTTAGTAGTCTAAGGCCTTGTTTTTGCAGGATGGTTGTACAGCAGGGACAGGGCATGCAGTGGGCACTCAGTGTGGTGATTTGTTTCAGGGCAGGTATAGACACAGGTTGGGGATGTTATGATGATGCTTGTGAATGTGGGTGCCCAGTGGCCGGGAAGGATGTAGCTGTGTGGGTACACCAACTGGGGGTATAAACCTGGTGTGCACTGGTCTAAGGTACAGGGCCGTTTGTGTGTATGCATAGAGCTGTGACAGCAGGTTGGTGTTTTACCTTCCTGGATTGGGGGGCAGATGTGACCTGGCCGCACAGGTCAGCACTTTCTGAGAGCTGGGAAGTGTGGCTGAGGGCTGTGCACATACATGATTCTAGGACTGCTGTAAAGTGTGATTCCTAGAGCTAAATGACATAATTGGGGGCCTGTGTGCAATTGCTGGCCTGGGAGTGCCATAAACGTTTGGGCAGAGCTCAGGCAAGGCAGAGTGAGGCTGTGTGACAGTATGGGCAGGGTGGTGGTGGTGCAGGGGTTGCCTAGGTATGGAGGTTAATGCCTACAGCCTTTATGCACTGGCAACAGCCTGCAGGGAATAGGGAGGAGAAGGCAGTTCTCAGGAGGGGTGCAGGATAGCTGAGTTGGGCTGCACTTGGGGTGGGGGTGGGGGGCAGGTATGTACACTGGGGGCTGGTAGGGTGGGGGCACCTGGAGCCAAGGGAATGGGAGTGGATGACAGGGTTTAGGTGTGTGGTGTGTGGGGTGAGTTGCCGGTTACAGGGCTGTCCTTGTGAGGGTAGTGCACCCAAGGAATGTGGCCTGGCTTACTTCTTATTCCTGGGCTCCTGTCAATGCACTCCCATGGGCTCCACAGCTCCAGGCCTCCATACCAGGCTCCAACTTTCTCCCTCTCAGTTCCTTGGCCTCTGCAACCAGGGCTGCCACATATGGTGCAGAAGGCTGTCCCAGGTTAGCCACAGACCTGAATCGCCACCTCAGTTGCCCTCCTGCCCCTTCTCTAAGTTTCCCATGGAGCAGGGCTAAGCTCGAGGTACTCTATTGGGCCATCTTCCCAGAAGTTAAATACCATGCTGTTTTGACCACTGTGGCTTGATAATATATTTCAAGTCAAGAAGCATGAGTCCTTCCACTTCATTCTTCTTTTTAAAGATATTTTGACTATTTGAGACTATTTACATTTCTATTTTGAAGCTGTTATGTACCCCAGAAAAGCTAAGTGGTTTTTTCAATCCAATCTGTTGTGGGCAGCCATGTTTCTTTTAGTCCCCACTCAATATTGTGGGGTGGAATCTTTGATTGGATTGTTTCCATGAGGATGTGACACACTGAATAGTTGGTGTGACTTCTTGATTAGATGGAGACATGACTCTGCCCATTCAAGATGTGCCTTGATTAGTTTACAGAAATTGTTTAAAATTAAGGGACATTTTAGACAAAGCTCAGAGTCTATAGAGACACAGATGTTGGGCAATGCAGAAACCCCAAGAGATGCAGGGAGCTGAGAAAGCCAGCAGAAGCTAGACAGCTGCTTCAGAGATGAAAGAGACAGACATTTGGAGATGCTTGGAGTGCCAACGGAGAAAGCAGATGCCTGGGAATGGTCTTTCTTGAGCCAGAGTACTTTATCTGGATGCCTTAGTTTGGGCATTTTTATGCCCTCTGAACTGTAAACTTTTAACTTAATAAATTCCCTTTTTAAATGCTGTTCTGTTTCTGGTTTATTGCATTTCAGTAGCATTTAACAAACCAATACAGATATTGGTACTGGAGAAGTGGAGGGCTGTGATTTGTAAATACCAAACATATTGGAATGACATTTTAATTGGATAAGGGGAAGATTCTGGAAGAATTGTGAGGATCTTGATAGACCTTTGAAGATATTGTTGGTAGGAATGTGGACTCTAATGATACCTTCAATGAGGCTTTAGACAGAAATGATGAATGTGTCATTGTAAACTGGAAGAAAGGTAATCTTTGTGGATGGAAGCAGAATTAGAGAGTGATGAACTTGGATACGTAGCTGCAGAGATCACCAAACTAATTGTGTAAAATGCAGTCTGGCTTCTCACTGAAGTTTATAGTAAAATGTGACAGGAAAGAGATAAGTTGAGGACTGAAATCTTGGGTACAAAGAAACATAAATTGGATGGTCTGGAAAATTCTTGGTGTCTAGAAAGTGAGACCCCAGAAAATAGGGTTCCATGTGAAGGTTTAACCAAACATGGACCCAGTCAGCCATTTCAGAAAAAGCTAGGATTGGAAGTGGAGTTATCTAGAAAAGATTGTGGAAAGTCCTATTGTCTGATGGCTTTGATCCCTGTATGCTCATGGAAAATCAACAAATTTTTTTGTGATGTCTTTATAAATGGAACCACTGCCAGTCTGGACTATAAGAGACAGAAAAAGGACAGATTGAAGGAAAAATGTCTTCAAAAGCATAACCATGGAAACTAAGGTCTAAAGCCAAGAAATCTAAGGCGAAGAGAGTGGAAAGGAGAACAGATCCACCCCACCCAACCATGTGGAAAGGGTGAGTTTGCCTGGGAGACAGAGGGCAGGCCTTCTGCTTCATTGCTCTGGAAGAGTTTTGTCACATCTGGTCTTGGAGAGTGTGGAGCAAAGTCCCTGGGGATTGGGGGAGGGGAGCTGGTGATTGTCCCATTATTTTCAGAGGGTTGAGTGTGTGCCCCATAGGTGGCAGATAGCCTGGGTGGTTTCCTAATGCTTGGAGAGGGTGGAGCCAAAAAATATTCATCTGCCCAATGTTCTTCAGTGTTGCAACCCTCAACCCAGCATTTGCAGAGAGTAGAGATGCTGCATAGACCCTTTCAAAGGGTAGGACTGTGCTTTATAAACCCCTGATGATAAATGACTCTCAGATTTTGAAATTCAATGGAGTTTTCACTGGAGGCTTTTAAAATTGTTTTGGTCTGATGACCTCTGTTTACCTTTCAATTCTCCCTACAGCACTGAGAATATATGTCCTATGAGTATTCCTCCTTTGTTTATTGGAAGCAGATAACTTGTTCTGTGTTTCACAGGTCAACAGCCAGGGGAAAAGTTTTGCCTTATGATGGACCATGCCCGTAACTGACCTAGATGAGATTTTGTACTGTTTCTGACTTTGTATTGCATTTGTATTGTTACTGAAATGGCTTAAAGATTTTGTGATATTGTGATGGAATGAATGTATTTTGTATATGGAAAGAACATGTCTTTTGGGGGTCCAGAGGGTGGAATGTACTAGTTTGAATCTGTTATGTACCCCAGAAAAGCCATGTGCTTTTTCCTAATCCAATCTTGTGGGGGCAGCCCTGTTTTTTTAATCCTTGTTCAATATTGTGAGGTGGAAACTTTGACTGGATTGTTTCCATGGAGATGCGACACACCCAATAGGGGGACTGACCTTCTGATTAGATGGAGATCTGACTCCACCCATTCAAAGTGGGTCTCGATTAGTTTCCTGGAGTCCTTTAAAAGAGGGAACATTTTGGAGAAAGCTTGGAGCATACAGAGACACAGATGTTGGAAACACTGAAACCCTAGGAGATTCCAGGAGCTGAGAGAGTGAGTAGAAGTTAGACAGTTGCTTCAGAGCCAAAAGATACACAGACATTTGGAGATGCTTGGAGTGCCAACAGAGAGAGCAGACACCTAGAAACAACCTTTCTTGAGTCAAGGTATCTTTTTCTGGATGCCTTATGTTCTAGTTTGCTAGCTGCCAGAATGCAATATACCAGAAATGGAATGGATTTTAAAAAGGGGAATTTAATAAGTTGCTAGTTTATAGTTCTAAGGCCGAGAAAATGTCCCAATTAAAACAAGTCTATAGAAATGTCCAATCTAAGGCATCCAGGGAAAGATACCTTGGTTCAAGTAGGACAATGAAGTTCGGGGTATTTCTCTCAAGTGAGAAGGCACATGGTGGACAGGGTCAGGGTTTCTCTCTCAGCTGGAAGGGCACATGGCGAACATGGCATCATCTGCTAGCTTTCTCTCCCAGCTTCCTTTCATGAAGCTCCATGGGAGGTGTTCTCCTTCATCTCCAAAGGTCGCTTGCTGGTGGACTCTGCTTTGTGGTGCTACAGCATTCTCTGTTCTCTCTGAATATCCTCCTTCGCCAAAATGTTTCCTCTTTTATAGGACCCCAGAAATTTATCAAGACCCACCCAAATGGGTGGAGACATGTCATCACCTAATCCAGCTTAACAACCACTCTTGATTAAATCACATCTCCAGGGGGATGATCCAATTTCAGTTTCAAACATACAGTATTGAATAGGGATTATTATACCTTTATGAAGTGGGATTTTGATTAAAACATGGATTTTCTAGGGTACATACAGCCTTTCAAACTAGCACACCTTAGTTTGGACATTTTCATGGCCTTAAAACTGTAAGCTTATAACTAAATAAATTTCCTTTTTAAAAGCCATTACATTTCTGGCATGTTGCATTCTGTCAACATTTAACAAACCAGTACATTTTCCTAATAAATTTAAAAATTAACATCTCCATTTCTGAAAAGTAGGCTGTTGGAATTTTTTTTTGACCTTTGGTATATATTTTTATGATATGCCCTTTAATAATCTGAACTATAAATTAGATGCATGTATATCCTTTTTTTCCTTCCCCCTATTAGTTATTTACTTTTAATCCATATGTTTTACTCGTCTGTCAATAAGGTAGATAAAAGGAGCATCAGACACAAGGTTTTCACAATCACACAGTCACATTGCGAAAGCTACATCATTATATAATCATCTTCAAGAAACATGGCTACTGGAATACAGCTCTACATTTTCAGGCAGTTCCCTCCAGCCTCTCTATTATATCTTAACTTAAAAGATGATATCTATATAATGCCTAAAAATAACCCCCAGGATAATCTCTTGATGCTGTTTGGAATCTCTCAGCCATTAACACTTTATTTTATCTCATTTCACTCTCCCCCTTTTGGTTGAGAAGGTTTTCTCAGTCTTGATGCTGAGTCTTAGCTCATTCTAGGGTTTCTGTCCCATGTTGCCAGGGAGGTCCACACCTCTGGGAGTCATATCCCATGTAGAGAGGGGGGAGGGCAGTGGGTTTGCTTGTCATGTTGGTTGAGAGAGAGAAGCCACATCTGAGCAACAGAAGATGTTCTCTCGGGGTGGCTCTTAGGCTTAATTTAAAGTAGGCTCAGCCTGTCCTTTGCAGGGTTAAGTTTCATATGAACAAACCCCAAGATTAAGGGCTCAACTTTTTACTTTGGTTGTCCCCACTGCTTGTGAGAATATCAAGAATTCTCCACTAGGGGGAAGTTGAATATTCCCCCTTTCTCGCCATTCCCCCCAAGGGACTTTGCAAATACTTTTTTTTCACTGTTCAAATCACTCTGGGATTTATCAGGGCATCACTATGGACAAGCCTACAAAATCTCATGCCCTACTCAAAGTTCCATGTACTTATGGTGGCTGTTGGAATTTTGATTGGGATTGCTTTAAATCTGTAGATTGATTTGGGTAGAATTGATATCTTAAGGGCATTTAGCACTTCAATCCATGGGCACAGTATGTCTTTCCATTTATTTAGGCATTCTTTGATTTCTTATAGCAAAGTTTTTTAGATATTTGTGTACATATCTTTTAGATCCCTGGTTAAGTTTATTCTGAGATTTTATTCTTTTAGTTGCTATCATGAATGGAATTCTTTTCAGATTACCTCCTCAGATAGCTAATTGCTATTTTGCAGAAAACCCTACTTTTTTGTTTTTGCAGGTTGATTTTGAGTCCCACCACTTTGCTGACTTGCTTATTAGCTCAAGTAACTTGTCTTAGGTTTTTTAGTGTTTTCTAAATATAGGATCAGGTTGTCTGCAAATAGTGAAAGTTTTACTTCTTACTTTCTGATTGGAATGCCTTTTATTTCTTTTTCTTGCCTAATTGCTCTAGCCAGAACTTCTGGCAAAATGTTGAATAGCAGTGTTGACAGTGGCCATCATGGTCTCTTTCCAGATCTTAGAGGGAACTATTTCAGTCTCCCACTATTGAGTATGATGTTAGCTGTGAGTTTTTCATATATGCCCTTCATCATGCTAAGAAAATTTCCTTGGATTCCTACCTTTTGAAGTGTTTTTATCAAGAAAGGATGCTGGGGCGGGCCACGGTGGCTCAGCAGGCAAGAATGCTTGCCTGCAATGCCAGAGGACCCAGGTTCGATTCCTGGTGCCTGTCCATGTAAAAAAAAAAAAGAAAGGATGCTGAGTTTTGTCAAATGCCTTTTTTTGCATGAATTGAGATGATCATGTTGGTCTTCTCCTTCAATTTGTTAATATGGTATATTACATTAATTGATTTTCCTGTGTTGAACAAACCTTACCTACCTGGAATGAAACATATTTGGTCATGATATATAATTCTTTTTATGTGCTGCTGAGTTAGATTTGCAAGTGTTTTATTGAGAATTTTTTCATCTATCTTCATTAAGGCAATTGGTCTGTAATTTCCTTTTCTTGGAGTTTCTTTGTCTGGCTTTGGTATTAGGGTGATGTTGGCTTCAGAGAATGAATTAGGTTGCTTTCCCTCCTCTTCAATGTTTTTGAAGAGTTTGAGCAGGATTGGTACTAATTCTTTCATGAATGATTGGTAGAATTCACATGTGAAGTCATCTGGCCCTAGACTTTTCTTTTTTGGGAGCTTCTTGATGACTGATTCAATCTCTTTACTTGTGACTGGTTTGTTGAGATTGTCCTTTTCTTCTCAAGTACATGTTGGTTGTTTATGCTTTCCTGGAAATTGACAATTTCATCTATGTTGTCTAGTTTATTAGCATATTGTTGCTCATACTATCCTCTCATTACCTCCTTAATTTCTGTGCAGTCAGTTCTTATGTCCCCTCTTCCATTTATGATTTTATTTATTTGCACCCCTTCTCTTTTTTTATCAGCTTGGCTAATGGTCCATTGATTTTATTGATTTGAGAAATCAAAGAACCATCTCCTGGTTTTGGTGAGTTTCTCTATTGTTTTCTTACTCTCTATTTCATTTTTTTCTGCTCTGATTTTTGTTATTTCCTTCCTTTTGTTTGCTTTGGGTTTAGTTTGCTGTTCTTTCTTTAGTTCTTCCAGGTGAACAGTTAATTCCTAAATTTATTATCATTCTTTTTTAATATAGACATTTAGGGCAATAAATTTCCTTCTCAGTACCACCTTTGCTGTATCCCATAAATTTTGATATGCTGTGTTTTCATTTCAATTTTCCTCAAGCTATTTACTAATTTCACTTGTAATTTGTTCCTTGACCCACTGGGTTGTTTAGGAGTGTGTTGTTTAGTCTCCATATATTTGTGAATTTTCTGGACCTCTGCCTATTATTGATTTCCACCTTCATTCCATTATGATCTGAGAAAGTGTTTTGTACTGTTTCAATCTTTAAAATATTTATTGAGACCTGCTTTGTGACCCAGTATGTGTTTTATCCTAGAGAATGATCCATGAGCACTTATGAAGAATATGTATTCTGCTGTTTTGGTGTGCAATGTTCTGTAAATGTCTGTTAAGTCTTGTTCATTTATCATGTTATTTAAGATCTCTGTTTCCTTGTTGATCCACTGTCTACATGTTCTATCCATTGTTGACAGTGGTGTATTGATGTCTCCAACTATTATTTTCAAGATGTCTTTCTCCTTTCAGTGTTGCCAGTACTTGCCCCATGTATTTTGGAACACTCTGGTTTAGTGCACATATATTTGTCATTGCTATGTGTTCTCCTTGAATTGTTCCTTTTATTAATATACAGTGTCTTCCTTCATCTCTTTTAATTGCTTTACACTTGAAGTCTAATTTGTCAGATATTACTATAGCTACCCTTGCTCTTTTCTGTTTGTTGTTTGCATGAAATATCTTTTTCTAAACTTTCACTTTCAATCTGTTTTTGTCTTTTGGTCTAAAATGATTCTCCAGTAGACAGCATATAGATGAATCCTACTTTTTAATCCATTCTCCTAGTATATATCTTTTGATTGGGGAATTTAATGTTATTACTGTAAAGGCAGTACTTTCTTCTACCATTTTGTCTTTTGGATTTTATATGTCATATCATTTTTTTTCTCATATTACCTTTACTGATAGTCTTCATTTCTACACTCTTCTCCAGAACTCTTTCTCCCATCTTTTCCTATATGCTAATAGTGCTCCCATTAGTATTTCTTAGTCACAAATTCTCTCAGCGATTGTCTGAAAATATTTTAAACTTTCCCTCCCTTATTTTTGAAGGAGTGTTTTGCTAGGTATAGAATTCTTGTTGGCAATTTTTTTCTTTCAAAATCTTAAATATATCACTGCCTTCTCACCTCCATGGTTTCTGCTGAGAAATCCACACATAGACTTATTGAGCTTCCTTTGCTGCCTTTTTTTTTTGTTTTTTTGGCATGGGCAGACACAGAATCAAACCAGGGTCTCCAGCATGGCAGGCCAGAACTCTGCCACTGAGCCACCATGGCCCACCCTCTCTTGCTGCTTTTAAGATTCTCTTCTTGTCTTTGACATTTGACAATCTAATTAGTAAGTGTCTTGGAATAGGTCTATTTAGATCTATTCTGTTTGGTATGCTCCGTTTCTTGGATCTGTAATTTTGCATCTTTCATAAGAGATGGAAAATTTTCAGTGATTATTTCCTCCATTAGTCCTGCTTCTTTTCCCTTCTCTTCTCCTTCTGGGTCACCCATAGCACATCTATTCATGCACTTCATTTTGTCATTCAATTCTCTGAGATCCTGCTCATATTTCTCCATTCTTTTCCCTATCTTTTCCTTTGTGTGTAGGATTTCAGATGTCCTGTACTCTAGTTCATTAATCCTTTCTTCTGTCTTCAAATCTCCTGTTGTAGGCCTCCATTGTTTTTACATCTCTTCAATTGTGCCTTTTATTCCCATAAAGTTCTGCAACTTGTTTTTTCATACTTTCAAGTTCTTCTTTATGTTCCCCAAATGTCTTTTTATATCCTTCATCTCTTTTGCCTTCCTATATCTTCCTTCAACAAGTTGATTTGATATTTTTGATGAGATTTTGCATGCCTGTTTGAACATCCTGAGTTAGTTGTTTCAACTCCTGTATCTCATCTGAAATGGTTTGTTCCTTTGACTGAGCCATATCTTCGATTACCATAATATAATTCACTAGTTTTTAGTGGCCTCTAGGCATTTGTTTTCCTTAATTAGTTTATTCTGGGGGTTGTTTTCACTGTTTTACCTAGGTTTTCTTGCTGAATGGCTTGTTCTCTATCTATTTTTTGGCATTCAGTTCAATGTGTTCTAGATCTCTACCATAGGTTCTGTTTAACTCATCAGAATTTTTCAGCTCTTGTTTTTCTGCTTCTTGCTCAGCCTATAAGGAACACTTTTGAGGAGTGTCTCCTCACTTATGATAGGCCAGAGCCAGTTTTTCCAAGACCAGATAGGCCCATGTCTCAGGAGGAGAGAGCAGCCAGTTTCAAGTTTCCCTGAGGGTGAGACCCAGTGGGTTGTCAGACTTTCCTATGAAGCCTCTAAACTCTGTGCTTTTCCTATTCTGCCCAGCAAGTGGCACTCATTTGCTGGTAGCTTCCCACCAGTGTAAGGTGATGCAGTACCTTTAATTTCAGCAGCCTCTTCCTGACAGTGGTGTGGTTGTGACACAGGCTAAGGTAGAGAGTCGGCTTATGTTGCTTCTGTTTTTCAGCCCTTAGGGCCTGAATTCCTTGAATGAGGGCTGCCACTTGAGCTGAGCCCCAATCCCTTTTCTTGGGAAAGGTACACCCTTTATGGAATAGTCCCCATTCACCTATTTACTGTGTCTCTCAGACATGCATTAATTCCACCCTTTGCTGGGGCAATGCTGGAGCCTGACAGTACTCAGCTGTTCTATCTAATGAGCTGTTAAGAAGTTAAAAAAAAAAGACAAAAATCTTTTCAGAGGCAGACCATGGCTTCCTAGGTTTGCCAATCAAGAGCTGGAGTTGATAGTGGCTTTAGGTGTCCCCAGGCTCTCTATGCTTCCTTTTCTTGGAATCCAGTCCTTTTCTAGTATTTTGCGCTGTCCAACTCAAAAAACCTAAAGTTTTTCCCCATCAGTCCCACCCCCACTCTTCCAGGCAAAAATTCCTGGCTCCTTTATGCTTACTCCAGGTTTACCTGTGCTTGGGGCCTGTTTTTGGCTGGTAGAATTTGTTAATTCTGCAATTAGAGCTTCGTTGAGATAACTTTCTTGCTACTAGTAAAGTCTCTTTCCTTTCCCCCTGGGGAACAAGCCTGCCGTGCTTGTGGGGGAGAGGTGCTGGCTTCCACAGTTTGGGAAACTTACAGTTCTGTGTGGGATCTCAGCTGTTCCACCCATCCCAGAATGGTATATGATGTGGGTCTCATCATTGAGGTCCCCCTAACAGTTATTACATACAGTTCCTAGCTGTTTAGTAGTTGCTCTAGAGGATGAACTAAATTCCACCCCTCGCTATGCTGCCATATTGCCCTGCCCCCTCTTTTAGTATTTTAAATATATCATATCACTGCCTTCTTTCCTTCATGATTTCTGCTGATAAATCCATACTTGGTCTTATTGAGCTTCCCTTGTGTGTTATAGATCACTTTTCCCTTGCTGCTTTCAGAATTCTCTTTGTCTTTGGCATTTGATCATCTGAATTGTGAGTTTCTTGGAGTAGGTCTATTTGGATCTATTCTGTTTTGCATACGTTGTGCTTCTTGGACCTGTAATTTTATGTTTTTCATAAGAATTGGGATATTTTTTGTAATTATTTCCTCAACTACTCTTTCTGTGTCATTTCCCTTCTCTTCTCCTTCTGGGTCACGCATAACACATATATTCATGCACTTCATAGTGTCATTCAATTTCCTGAGGCCCTGCTCAATTTTTCCATTGTTTTTCCTATTTGTTATTTTGCAGGTAAGATTTCAGACGTCTTGTTCTTTAGTTCACCAATTCTTCTGTCTTTTCAAATCTGCTCTTGTTTGCCTCCATATGTTTCACCTCTGTTATGGTGCATTTCATTCCCATAAGTTCTGTCATTTTGTTTGCAAGTTTGTGTCTTCTTCTTTATATCTTTCACCCATTTTGTCACATTTTCCTTCAACTCATTACATTTATTTAGAAGGTTTTTTTGAACATCCTTAATTTGTTGTTTCAACTCCTGTATATCTTCTGAACTTTTAGTTTGTTCCTTTTACTTGGCCATATCTTCCTGCTTAAAGTATGACTTGAGATTTTTTTTGCTGGCATTTAGGCATCTGATTTTGTCATTAGTTTATTCTGGAGGTAATTTTCTCTCTCTTTCCTAGGATTTTCTTCTTGATTGGTGTTCTAGTTCGCTAATGCCTTGGAATGCAGTACCCCAGAAATGGACTGACTTTTATATAGGGGATTTATATAGTTATAAATTTATAGTCCTTAGGAGGAAAGACAGCTTGCTTTCCTCTGATGTTCTCTATTACATGGGAAGGCACACAGTGATGTCTCCTGGCCCTTTTTCCCAGCTTCTGGGTTCAAACGGCCTTCTCCAGGGCATTTCCTTTCTTTATCTCCAAACATCTGGGTCTGTGTTGGCTCTGAGCTCTGGGCTGATGTGTGCTGAGCTCTCTTCTGTGCTCTCTCTTTTAAGCTCCCACTAATTAAATTAAATGACACTCATTACTGAAGGCATACCACTTAGCTGACCACAGATGTAATCAACCATAGATGAATTTCACATGCTGATGATTTAAGTCCATAGCAACAGAATAGCTGGGCACCATCACCTGACTAAGTTAACAACTGAACCTAATTACTTCCATTGGCTTTATGCTCTAATTGTTCCTGGACATTTAGTTCAACTTATTCTAGACCTGTAGCATATCTTCTGCTTAGCTGATCAGAATTTTTTCAGCTCTTATTTTTCTGATTTTTGTTTTGCATATATGGATTGTTTTTTGAGATTGCCTTTTATTGTGCCATTGTTTCACCCCAGTGAAAAGCTTTCTCTTCTCTCTTCCACCTCAGGGAATGTTGATCTGCTGGGTTTTTTTAGTTTGCTTTCTTTTTCTCCTCTCTATGTTTTTTTTTTAAACCACTGTTACCACCTATTTAAAAAATATTTTTATTTACAAATCTTCACACCATCCATTCCACACATGGTGTACAATCAATGGCTCACAGTATCATCACATAGTTGTGTATTCATTACCAATATTTTTAGAACATTTGCATGGCTTCAGAAAAAAAAAGAAAAAAGAAAAAACTCAAAATACCATACCCTTTACCCCTCCCTCTCATTAACTACTAGTATTTCCATCTACTCAATTTATTTTACCCCTTATCCTCTCTATTATTTATTCATTTTTTATCCATACTTTTTACTCATCTATCCATAACTGGATAAAAAGAGCATCAGACACCAGGTTTTCACAATCACACAGTCACATTTTAAAAGCTATATTATTATACAATCATCTTCAAGAATCAAAGCTACTGAAACACAGCTCAACAGTTTCAGGTACTTCCCTCCAGTCACTCCAATACACAAAAACAAAATGTGTTATCTATATAATGCATAAAAATAACCTCCAGAATAACCTCATGACTGAAATCTCTCGGCCACTGAAATTTTATTTTGTCTCATTTTTCTCTTCCCCCTTTTAGTAAGAAGGCTTTCTCAATCCCTTAATGTGCTGGGTTCAGGCTCATCCTGAGAGTTCTGTCCCACATTGCCAGGGAAATTTACACCCCTGGTTGTCATGTCCCATGTAGTGGGGAAGGCAGTGACTTCACCTGCTGAGTTGGCTTAGAGAGAGGGAGGTCACATCTGAGCAACAAAAGAGGTTCTTGGGGTGACAGGCATAATTATAAGTAGGCTTAGCCTATCCTTTGCAGGAATAAGTTTCATAGGGGTAAACCCCAAGATCAAGGGCTCAGCCTATTGTTTTCATTGTCACTACTGCTTGTGAGAATATTAGAAATTCTCCAAATGGGGAAGATAAATATTTCCTCCTTTCTCCCCAGTCCCCCAAGGGGACTTTACAAAAACTTCTTTATTCACTGCCCAAATTACTCTGGGATATATTGGGGTATCACCCTAACCTGGACAAACCAACAAAATTTCATGCCCTATTCAAGATTCCATATACTTATGGTGTTCAACTAAACTGACCATACATGTTAAATCAGACAATGTATACATGTTGCACCAAATAAACATGTCTCCCTTTGTTCTCACACAGAAGCTGAAGTTTTAAAATATGGATGATGTGATCCTTAGCCCTCTTATTCTGATATGCCTTAGTCCTATCCAGATCAGCTTCCTTCATATTTCTACTCAAATTCTGATCCCCTTTTCAACTTTTTAAACAATACCTATATGGAGTACTGCTTACTTTCATAGCTTCAGAGGTCTAACTCTGAATCTCAGGTGTCAAATACCTGAATTTTCTAGGAATGACCAGGTTATACACAAACAGCTCAGTACCTCAGAATTTAGAAATAACAGTTGCAACTCCTGAATAATGTGACTGCAGTAAGAACTTACAGTGTAGGACCCTTTACAATAGTCTCCAACCTGATAACTTATGCTCTCAACTTCAGTTCACTGAGTTTTATATTATAGTTAGTCCACATGATTAAGGCATTCCTTTTTCCCCTGACATTTCATTCAAAATACAGTCCTTAAGGATCATTCACCTAGTTGTGTGCCTCACAACATCATTCCTTCTTGCAGCCTCTCAGTAGTCCATTGTATGTATACACCATAGATTCCCCTTCCGTTCCTTAGCTGCATGAAAAATCAGCTCTGGGCTTTATGACTTAATCACAGGTGTGGCCTCCTTGGTAAAGAACACATAGGATAAATCTGCACCCACTTTGAGACCTGAGATTGCTGCCATATATGGAGCTTCATGTGCTCTTGACAGCCTCTAACTATGCCTATTCTTCCATCTTGTCCTTTGTGCTTTTTGGTAGTCAGTGGAGATATAATATTTCTCACCAACTGAAAAGTATTTTCCATATCCTTTACAGAATGTGCTTTATGTAGTGAGAATACTCTTTCTAAAATGAGGCTGAAGGCTGAGAACCTGAGGCTGATGTGGGTTGCTAAACCACCCAAGCTGTGAACTGTAGCCATTGGGCACTCCTCCTGGGTTTGTGACTGCCCCTGCATCACCTTTCTGTTTTTAACACTCTTTTTGTTAACTTTGGCAACTTTTACCTGGAGGCTGATTCTGGGAGAAGCATCCCTCCAGAGAGGATCTACCTTAATTAGCTTTTTGCAGACAAGCTAGATCCAGGGCTCATGAAGGGCATGATTCTATCAAAGTTCCCTGGGGTTGAGACCAACAGAATGCTGTGAAACCTTCTGATTCTGTGATTTTCCTGTGCTACCCATCAGATGGCACTCTTCAGCCCACTAATCTCTTCAGGCCTAAGGGGGTACTGTGTTCTTTAATTCTCAGCTTACCCTACCCCTACCAGGGCCATGATTGAGACTGAGGCTGCAGTGGCTGGGTGGGGAAAAGCTAGTTGAAACTGTTTTTGTTTACCCAGATTCTGGGATCTGAGTTCTTTAAATAACAACTGCCACCTGTGCTGGGCTTTGCACACACACGCCCCCCCCCCCCCGTTTTCTTGGGAGTAGCGACTTTTCATTCCTGTTCCTGCAGTCTGAAAAGTTATAGTGACTCTCAAGCAGCCCTACTACTGTCCCTCCTGGAGTGTTTTAGACAGAGGCTGGGCTCTGCTTTTTGTAGGTTGAGGCTGTT
>PVIY010027841.1:0-34454 GCA_004026745.1 Myrmecophaga tridactyla | reverse complement strand
ATCCGCCACCTAGAGCGCCCTGCGGGAGTGAGGATTTTCTGGCGTCGGGGACGGGCGCCTCCCTTGTTACCTAGGCCTTCATCTTGGGCTGGACGCCCCGGAGACCAGCCACCCCGGGACCTGCCACGGGGTGGGCGGGTGTCAGCGCAGATCCGCCCCGGCGCCTCCGCCGGGTTCGCCCTCTCCAGGCCAGTCTGCTGGCCCGGCCCGGCGCCGTTCAGATGGAGAGTTCCCTGGGAATATATGTGGCTGGAGTTTTGCGTAGCATCCATCATAGAGTGAATCCTAGTGGAGCTTTAGATTTCGTGTAGTCTAGCCCTCTTCTGTTAGAGAGGGGGGAACGGGCACCCAGAGAGACTTAATGATTTGCCCCAAAGGGGTTATGTCTGTCTGCTTACTCCCTTATTTTCACACGAAGCACAGTGTCTGGCACGGAACCTACGCTCAAACGTTTATTAAGGGCCATTTCATTCTAAGGGCAAACAGCTGAAGTATTTCAACAAATTACAAGATGAAATTTTTGAAGAAGAGGGATGTGAAGAATGGTGAGGGATGGATGAAACAAGAATGGCAGAAAATGAGTAGTTATTGAAGCTGGATGTTGGGTACATAAGGGTTCATTGTATTATTCCGTCCATTTTAGTGGGATTGAAAAGTTCTATAATAAAAGAGTTTTAATGAAATAATATTTGTGTGTTTCAGGAATGTTTCTGGAAACAAAAAGAAGCTCTTGGGGAGTTTCTCTGAAGCTGATCCCTCCCACAGCACCAGTGAGCCTCCTTGGAAACTTCTCCAGTCAGGAATGGCCTGTCCTTGGTACTCCCAGATCCTTCAAAAGCAGGACAAAATTCTGATGGTTAAAATGGAGGATGAGGACTGTTTGTGGGGGAGAGAGACCTTGCTCTGAGGGAAGCAGCCCTCCCCACCCCTACCCCTGCACAGAGCTGGCCCGTCAGCACTTCAGACAGTTCTACCAGGAGGTTTGTGCCTCATGACCTTCTGGGATGTCTGTGGGGGCTCTGCCCACCAGTGGCTGAGGCTCAAGGGGCATAGCCAGGAGCCCGTCCTAGAGCTCAGTCCAGGACTTAGACTAAAAACATTGAAGGACACCAAAGAGAGGGACACTCTTCTCAGTCACAGGTGCATCAGCCACAGCCAAGTGTCATTCATTCCCTGAATAGTTACACTTGACACAGCAGTGGGCTTTGTTTGAATTGTAGACTGGTAGCTTTTTGCCAAGGACACTCCAAGGGTGGCTCACGAAGCCCTCTGTTAACAATGACATCAGCTCTTCATCTTTCCTTCATATAGCCTATATGCAGGATCTGAGGGGAAGCCCTGTGAGATCAAGTCACTTTGTGGGGTGGGTGGAGCAGAGCTGCTCTAGGGAAAGGTCAGGCCGGTGGTGTTTGGAAATCAAGAGGCTATACATGCTTCTATCCCCCTTTTCAGAGAGGATGCATTATATCACTGTTTAGGTTTGCTGTAAATTCTCAGAACTCAGTAGATTCCTTTCTAATGGACACACTCATTGCAGAGCCAAATAAAAACAGAATGAAATTCCTGTTTTAGATTAGCAATGCCCACTGTTCTTTGCATGAACAACGTAGAGTTGACACCACAGATTTGGACATGTCCAAAGAAACATACGTCAGGGGAACATCAAGTGCCTGCTCTTAGGAGTGTGGTTTGGCAAAAGAGCTGCTGTACTGAAATAATTGTTGACACATCAGATAACTTTCAGGGTCTCCTGTCACTGTTGGAATCCACATGAATAGAAGAAAGGAGGCCATAGGCAGGGATGACATTCTCCTGGTGCCAACCAGAGTGGACAGATAGGTTGTTAAAGGATTGAAACACTTCCGCAGTGATTGGTAAACAGCTGCTGCTCTGTGCCCCTGAGGGCTCTATCAGCCAACTTGGTCACCTCGGCCACTTCCCCGTGTTCCCTCCTGATGTTTTTGGGGTCCAGCCACTAAGGGTCATTGCCTGCTCCCACAAGGGGCCCTTGGGATGCTGCTCCAGTGCTGAGGCCAGTATCTGTTCTGTGTCAGTGTTTGGGTCCTGCCAGTTATTAAATGTTTTCAATGCCCTCCTTGGCTACAGGCCTTCTTCCCCCCGTTTAAGTGTCTACTCTTAAAATAGCCCAGCAGTGGGGTTCCGTGAACCGAGCTCTGGGGCTGACATCACTGGATCAGGGCCTAGCCCTGCCTGCCGTTAGCTGTGGGATTTTGTGTTTAACCTCTCTGGGCCGTGGTTTCCTCATGAGTGAGCATCACACAAAATAACTACAAAGTGGCAAACATGTAAAAGCTATATTATGTGTATGTGTCCCTTGTCCAACACAGGAGCTCACCCTCAAACACAGCTCTCCCACACCTTCACATCCAGCTCTCTTCCCTTCCCCTCGGCTCCTTCCATCTACCTTTTCTGTAGTCACATCAGCAACCGTCCACTACTGCCCTCCTGCTGGCCCCAGAAGGAAGCTTGGAACCTCTAACCCTGCCCTATAAACCACTCGCCCTGCCTTCCTTCCCACCCTGCAGGGACGCCTCAGGACTCCATCTTTGGAGGTTGCTAACCCCAGCCCGTTGGGGCAGCCTCCCTCGCACTGAACTTCCCACAGCCTTTTCCTTTGTGAGCAGAACTGCTCAAGTTAATCTTCCCTAACTTCTCAGGCTTACCCCTCCCTGTCATCCCACCCTTCACTTCAGTCCCCTGCTCTTTTTCCCCATCTTTGCCCCAGACTTGTGAAATCACATGGGTTTTTTTTCCTCATTATAAAAGTAATATACATTACGGAGCATTTAGAGAATACAGAAAAGCAAAAAAGAAAATGAAAGTAATACATCATCTCACTTCATATATATCAAAAATGTTTGCCTTTTCAGACCATTACATATTCTTCTGCAATCTCATTTTTTCATCATTGTATTTATTTCACCCATCCCCTATAATAGGCATGGATTTTATTTAGATGGCTTTTCTACTTATGATTATATATGTAGTTTTCTACTTATGATTTCAGATAATGACATCAGGACTGAGAACAAGGGGTTCACCTTAGCTCAGGAACTTTCTGAAAGAAGATCCCACGGGGCGACCTCAAGATGATTCTCCAGGGAAGCTCTGTGGGCACCAGGGCTGGGAAAAACCTCTCGGTGTCCTGGTACCTTAGAGCAGCGTCTGGGGCCCCTCTCATAGGAGAGACCAAATAGCACCCCTTTCCAAGAGAAGAATTTCAAGCTGGAGAGGAGAGAGAGAAGCCATTAAGGTGACAAGAGCAACACACCTGCAGGCCAGATGAGCCCCTTGTCCCAAATCAGAGAGATGGACAGACAAGAGACCAACGTAGAAGTAGGTCATGTGGTCAGAGTTTCTGACCATGCCCAGCTTTTATTCAGCACCAAAGAGTTGGCACTGGAGAGAAAACTTAAGAGTGCAGAGGGAATGTGGCCAAACTTTGGCAGAGCCCTCACCTCACTCAGAGAAGCCACGTAGGAGAAAACCTCTCCAGTGTATAGCACGTGGAAAGGCCTTTCCCAGAGCTCAGCCATCACCAAACACCAGAGCTTCGCGGCTAGGGAGGGAAGCCCTATGAGCCCCTAGACTGTGGGAAGGCCTACAAAAAATCCACCCTGGGAGTGGCCCTGCACATTGCTAACCATACAGAGACTCCATGCTTGGCCCCTGACAACCTGTTTGAAGCTTGCCGGGAAAATGCTGGCTACTCATAGCCTTGATTCAGCCTCTCATTTCACCAGAGGTTCAGAAGTCAAAAGGCAGCATTAAGCATTTAACGGATGACCTCAGAAAGAACACAGAGTATATCCCCTGATGGCCAGGCCTGTGGAGAAGAGCTTCAGGTGAGAGCCCTGTGGAGTGGGAGAGCGAGGGGGCTAGTGGCAGCTTACACCTCAGAGGGAATACGCAGTAACCACAGTATGACTCTCAAGGGCTTTTTTTCTGGGATTGGGTTGCCAGGGCAGCCCCCAGAGAACCATCTGTGCCCAGCCTGAAGCTGAGGCACAGCTCTTTCTGAGGAGGTGTGTGCCCTGAGAGTGCTGGGAGACTTAGCATCATGCTAACTATTGAACTGTCAAAAGCATTGCAGCCTGCCCCCTCGGCTCCCATGTGACTCCAAGAAACCTAAACCCATGCCCTGAATGTGGCTCCCTTACTTTGGATGCACCTGGCCCCATGCCACTTATGGACCCATCTGCCCTGGATTCCTCTGTGCTTCACTAGCAGAGAATTCATATTGCAGGAAACCCACTGAATGCCAGAACTCACATGTCACATGGCAATTTAAAGAAGTTTTTGCTAACAGGGCCCAGTGTGGGTTAGGTATAGAAGTCCAACCCAAGCTTGTGAGAGGCAGCAGGTCTCCTGAGGAGGGCCCTGACTGGACTCAGAGGACCCAGCATTGAGTACCAGCTCATGGGGTAAACTTAGGCAAGCACTTTCCCTTAGCCTCAGTTTCTATGTCTCTGATAAGGAATCATGTGTACAGCATGTGTGTGTGTGTGTGTGTGTGTGTGTGTGTAGCACTTCTACAAGGCATGTTCTGATCACTTAATTAATCTTCCCAGTAATTCTGAGGAAAAGATATTCTATACATGACACACCATAGGCTCAGAGAGGTTCATAAACATTTCCAGAGTCATTAAAGTAAGAGTCCACCCTGAGTTCATAAGATGATGTTCCTCAGGAGCAAATGCGATAAATGTGAATTATTCCAGAAACTAAACTATCACTGATGTTAGGGATTGTTCAAACTACCTTTCTTGTAGACATATTGAATACAGTATTTCAAAGCAGTGCTTCTCAAACTTCACTGTGCTTGTAAAGCACCTGAGGCTCTTGTTAAAAATGCAGATTCTGGCTCAGTATCTCTGGGGTGGAGCCTGAGACTCTGCATTTCTAATAGCCTCCCAGCTGATGCTGATCTATTCTTTTGAGTTGCAAGCTGACCACTCTTCGAGTTGCAAGTTCTGCATCAGTGCTGTCCAGTAGAATAGAGTGTATACCACATGTTCGATTATAAATTTTCTAGTAGCCACATTAAAAATGTTAAAAGAGACAGGTAAAATTCATTTTAATAATATGTTTCATTTACTCTATCTAAAACGTTTTTTCTCTGTACGTAATCAGTATTAAATATTATGGAGATATTTTTACACTTTTTATTGTTTAATATAACATATGTACAGAGCAAGAAAGAAAAAAGCAATAACTTGCAGAGCACTCTTCAACAAGTAGTTACAGGACAGATCCCAGAGTTTGTCATGGGCTACCATATCATCATCTCAGATTTTTCCTTCTAGCTGCTCCAGAATATAGAAGGCTAGACGAAATAAATATTTTTTTATCATCACAATCAATTTTTTTCTTTTTTGTGAAAAACAACATATATACAAAAAAGCAGTAAGTTTCAAAGCACAGCACAATTAATTGTAGAACAGTTTTCAGCATTATTATGGAGATATTTTTACATTCTTTTTTATAACTTAGTTATAGTTTGCTACCTGCCGGAATGCAATATCCCAGAAACAGAACGGCTTTTAAAAAGGAGAATTTAATAAGTTGCTAGTTTACAGTTCTAAGGCCGAGAAAATGTCCCAAGTAAAACAAGTCTATAGAAATGTCCAATTTAAGGCATCCAGGGAAAGATACCTTGGTTCAAAAAGGCCAATGAAGTTCAGGGGTTCTCTCTCAAGTGGAAGGGCACATGGTGAACAGGGTGTCATCTGCTAGCTTTTTCTCCTGGCTTCCTGTTTCATGAAGCTCCCCGGGAGGCATTTTCCTTCTTCATCTCCAAACGTCACTGGCTGGTGGACTCTGCTTCTTGTGGCTATGTCGTTCTTCTCTGCTCTCTCTGAATCTCTCATTCTCCAAAATGTTTCCTCTTTTATAGGACTTCAGAAACCTCTCCACCCAAATGGGTGGAGACATATTGTGGTCACCTAATCCAGTTTAACAGCCGCTCTTGATTACATCACATCTCCAGGGAGATGATCTAATTACAGTTTCAAACACACAATGCTGAATAGGGGTTAGAAGAAACGCTGCCTTTACAAAATGGGATTAGGATTAAAACATGGCTTTTCTAGGGTACATACATCATTTCAAACCAGCACATTACTAAATCTTCAAAATCAGATGTGTATTGTACACTTCCAGAACATCCCAATTTGGACCAGCCACATTTCAGGTGCTCAGTAGCCACACATGGCCAGTAGCTGCCATATTAGACCACACAATTCTAGAACTTCCTGTGAGGGAAGAAGTTATCTAAGAGGAGGGATTTTCGCACCTCTCTAAGAAGACCCATGTGTTCATTAAAAATTATCAAATGAAAACTTGTGCATACCGTACGATTATAACTGTAACATAAGCCCTAAAAGAGAAAGAAAACATTCTAGTTATTCTGAGTTTCCCTTTTTGAGGAACCACCAACTGCTTTCCACAGCAGCTGCATCCCCACCAGCAATGGGCAGCATTCCCGTTTCTCCACATCCTTGCCAACACTTGCTATTTTCTGTGCATGACCGTTATAACCAGCTGGGTTGGTGCTGCCTGGGATTGGAAAGAAACGGGGCGCTGGGCTGGACAGCAGCTCATCACCAAGCCACCCGGCTCTCATCTCAGTCATTTGGCCTCCACTTTAGTCCTGTCTTGAGACACTTTCTTGTCATTTGTGTTAAAAACTGAATGCTTTTTTTTTCTTATTAACAAGAGTAATGCCAATGTCAATAGCATAAAAAATTTTTAATACATATAAGCAAAATTTTAAAACTTCAGTCACCTATTCCATAAAGAACCTCACTCATATGAGTGTGTCTTTCTAACTTTTTTCCTAAGATACACACACACGCACACACACGCACACACACACACACACATTTTCCCTTGTATATTCAGATTTTTCTTTTTTAAAAAAAGCTGGGGAATCTCCTGGGGTCCACCAGCTGACTTAATGTCACTTGGTTTTCAGAATGAGACTCAAGAGAAGGATCCTTATGCCTATATTTATGGATCTTCAGTTAGCAATACCCGAAAGGGCCACAAGAGAGGGATGTTTCTTTAAGAATGTCTGTCCCAAAACCTGTCTGGAACATCAGCCCTGGTGCACCTATTATTCACGCACAAGACGTTTTTTTTTTCTCCAGGAACTAGCAATTCCCATGAAGTCACCCACAGATACTGACCTGGCGTTAGTGCTCTGCTCACCATGCCTCTCGGTCCATGAGGAAGTAAAGACAGAGCCACCAGTGCCCCCTTTTACCACATCTGACAGCTCTTCTTGTTGTTGCAGCCTTGGGCATCCGAGGGAAAGGAGAAGGTACACAACTGCTCGGGTCATTCTCCGTACAACTTAAAACTCTTCCTGATTCCCCATGGTTTTTGGAGCAAGTCTGAATTCCTTATATGGCCTGTAGGGCACTGGGCAGCCTGGTACCTTCTTTCCTGCCTCCTTTCTTGCCAACCTCCACCTCAAATACTCTTATTTTCCAGCAAAGCTGGACCTCTCCCTGCTCCTTCTACTCTGTTCCCTCACCATTCTCTCTGGAAGGCTTTTTCCCAATACTTCAGCGGGCATATTTTCCCCGGTTCTGGGTTGTATAACTCTCTTGGGTGCTTTTGGTGTACCCAGTACTCCCTCAATCAAAACACTCACCAGGCTGCATCATCTGCCTTCCTTTCTAGAATGCCAGTTCGAAGGTGGCGACTGTGTCAGGTTTGTTCACCGTCATATCCCCAGCACTAAGCACAGTGCCTGACACTCCTTAGGGCTCAGTGAAGATTTATTAAAAAGATAAATGAATAAGTGAAGGAAGGAAGGAAGGAATGCCTTCTCCTATTCCCTGAGGAATAAGCCAGTCCATTTCTCTCCTTCCATCCTCTCCCCCACCCCCACCCCAGTCCAACAAGGGCCTCTAAGTGTCTCCCAAGAATCTGGAAACATATCCCAGGAGCAGTAGATAGAGGACCAGTTCCCTCCCTTACGCTGGGAAGACACTGGGATTTGGATGGAGACAGGCTTCACTTTGGTTACTGGCTCTGCCACTTACTGGCTGTGCATGTCCTTATTCTCTTTATTTCCAAAGTGGAGATGATGGACACCGAGCTGGCAGAGCTGCTGTGAAACACCATGTTTCACAGCATGTGACCAGGGAGACATGTGACCAGGGAGTCCAGGGGCGCCCTCTCCCTTCCTCCCCAGGGGTCTGTCCTAAACCCTCCTCTGAAACTTTGGGACACACACCCACGGGGTCTCACAGGGGCTGCTATTTCCCAGTCCCCCACTCTTTCCCTCCAGGTTGACAGGCCACTGGTTGCTGATGCCTCTTCCTTCCCTCTTCTGTCTCCAGCCTGGATATCTGCGCCGAGTACAGAGCAGAGGAGGTGTTGAGCGAGTGAATGAGTAAATGCAGGAGTGGGTGAAGCAGCCACCGCAGCTTCCCAAACCTATAATGTGAGTCATCGGCCTATTGGTGGGCAGGGGGTCTCCTGACAGATGGGAAAACCAAGGCAGCCACTTGCCCCTGGGAGACCAAGAACCATGCCAGATAACAAGTCAAGCATGTGACAAGCCCAGTTTCCCTGTGAAGGTAGAGGTGCCGGCACGCCATCTTGAGATTAAGACAAGAAACAGAAGAAGTGAAACTAGACTATTCTTGAGGAATGAAGAGGAAGGGGGAGGAAAAATGGACCAAAAAAAAACTTGTAGCCCCCTGGAAAAGCAAACTGCCAAGGGCTATGGGGCTTGAATTTTTCTCTCCTGCACAGCATTAGGTACCCCTATATGTGGACCCCAAAGGATTTTGCAACATGTCTGTTCATCTCAGCAAACACCCTCCAGGAGGGTGTCTGCGTTCCTTAGAACCATAGTCTTGATCTCCCTTACTGGAAGATGTGGGTTCCAACAAGTTCTCTTTCTAAATTCAGCCCTTTCCCCTCACGTGAACATTTGCTGTCTAGTGCACTCTGAGCCCCCCCAACACACACACACACCCTCCCCCTCAGTCCTTCGCATGCCTCACTCCACCAGCTCCAAGGCTCCATCAGGCCAGAGCACCCTGGTGGCGACTAGGAGCTCATTTCTCAAATGATCACCAGCCCCTGATTCAGTGTCCTTGAAAGGTTAGCTGCGCCATGGCTCGTCTGATGCTGAGTGAGGTTGCTTTTTTGGAAACATCATTTCATTCCTTGAGGGTGTCCGTTTTCTCCTGTGTGATGCTCCTAAAGACTGAGCTCTGATAGTAGGTCCTCCTTGTTCTGGACTGTAATCATCTGCTGCCAATTCTTAACTCTAAAGACTGCTCCTTTCCATCTGAGGGCTTTTCCACACCTGCCCCATTCACAGGGAATCTCTCTAGTATGAATTAAGAGAGGAATGTAAGTTTCCTCTTATAATATTCAAAGATTTCCACTAGTGTATGAATTATTTGACACTCTGTCAAAATGCTGTACAACTGTTTGGCCACATATATCATGCCAGTGGGGCAAGGTTTGGGCTTGGAGTCTGTGGTTTCCCCAAAGCAATAAAGTCTCCTCTGGTCCCTGGCCTCGGAGAGCATCCAGGATGCCTCCTCTCTCACCCATGAGTTCATACAAGGCTGAACTTCTTTGTTGACATGTTCTTGCCCCAGCCTCACCCTATGATGAAACCATAGGAAAAGGGAATGCTACAAGCTTCCATTTCCAAGAAACAGCTCTTGCACAAATGCTCAGACGTCTAGCTCTGGCTGTTTCATTTTAGGATTAGAGCAGAGAGAGAAAGGCCCAGGTGAACCCTTTGTTTCACAAGGGGAGTGGTGAGCAAACTATATTCTGAGCACTGATGGTCATTGTCATGTTACAGTACCCTCTGGAATGCATCCCCCAAGCACACCACCACACCACTCTGAAATCCGTCCGTCTGTGAAGGCTGACTCAGAGTCCAGCACTTCCCTGAAGCCTTGCTGGAACTATGTTGGCCCACAGTTAGATTCCACCTCTGAATTCCTGGGCTAATTCACTGTCGGTAAAACCCATTTAGCATTCATTTACTGCTCTGGTCTCTCATGATTTTTTAATATGCCTTTTTCTTCCCAAACAGATTGAAAGCTCTTTAAGGCTGAACTCAAATGAGGTATTCTCCACAGCACCTTGGAACACTCTGAGACTTGGAAAAGGTTGGCAGATTGGCTACCAGTAAATTGTGGTGGACACTGCAGTCTCGTCGTGGACGGAGACATGTGCACCCCTGACTGAAGACATATCCTGCTCTCTGGGATGTCTGTCAGTAGTTCTCTTCCACCAAGGTCATTCAGGGTAGCAGGCAATCTCATCCTCATCGCTCCCCATCCGGCAAACCACTCCCACCCCCACCAGGCAGGCAGCCAGGTTAGCCTCCATGATCCAGAAGGTGGCAGATGCTTCATCTGTGTCACCTCTGGTCTGTCCAAGAAGTGTAAGTGGTTGCCATGCATTGCACTGGGCCCTTGGAGTGACCTTGGACCGGGAGGAGGGAGAGGATGAGCAAGAAATGAGTATTTTTGCAGAGCTGTCCATTCAGAGTATCCTGGTTAAACGTGACTGGCTCAGAGACCACCCTTGACGTGACCTTGGAGCTCTTTGAGGGGAAGTCCTATGTCTTAGCATCTCTATATGCACACTGTCAAGCTGAGCTTCTGGCACTAGTAGGTGTTCATTCAGTCTCTACCGTCTGTGTGATTGCCCCTCCAGTTACCAGGCAACAAAGTAGTTCATGAAGCTAAAAAGGTGGATGTTAATGACTGTTCTAACATATATTGCATCTCTGCCTCCCCCAGTCCCAAATGAGTACGTCACCCTATTAGATATATGCCTAAGTTCTAGATCCCAAGCACAAAGTACAGAAAAGCCTTCTTTTATTAGTGGTAAAATCTCCATAGCTCGAGAATAAGGGGACAAAGTCTGTGAAGTTTTAGATAGCTTTGGGGCTCTCTTCTCTCTTTAAAAACTGGTAAGTTAAAAGTGTTTTTCTTGGGAGTAGTAGGAACTAGTCTTAGTGTTGGTACTGCCAGCATAAGACCTGTACTTCCTAGGAGCCCTGGTCTTCTTCGAAACAGCTAAACCTTTAACTTGGTGAAGATGTGATCAGATCTTGAGCATTAAGAAGAGGAAGGAAGGAAGAACCCTTGCCAGGTCACTCTTTGTCCACTTACCAACTAGTCACCTGGCTTATGTGCTCAAATCTTGGAATTTTATAGCAGACTGTCATTTATGTGGGTCTCCAGAATGTCCTCTCAAATTGCTCTAATGATTATCCCACAACCAAATGGGATAAGAAAGAAGTAGAGGAGGTTTGAAAGGATAATCACGTGAAGGCCTTTGGAGAACCAAGAGCTGGAGGTATAGGTAACTCTCTGCTGGGCATGCTTAGGAGCTGGGGAAAGCTGTTCCAAAGGGAGGGTGTATGACTCGTGGACTGATAAGCCTCTAAGAAATAGCCCAAGCAATGAGGTCTAAAAGGAAAGCTTTAAAATGTTTTATGGTATATAAAGACACCAAACACACAGATACACTGTCCACTCCCCACCACGAAGGACATAAAGACAGTTTCCCCTCCAGAACTGCCACGCCAGCCTCTTTTGATGCCTCAGACCCTCACGCACCTAGGGTATTAACAACTCTGGCCATAAAAGCAGCTAACACATTTGGAGTGCCGACTCTGTCAAGTTCTTCACATACAACATCTCATTCAGTCCTCCTAGCAACTCTCTGAAACAACTCTCTGAGGTATGTTTCTATCCTCATGTTATGGATTAAGAAAATAAAACTTTAAGAGGTTAAGTAATTTGTGCAATTAATAAGTAGACTAGGAGCAAGGATTGAAATCCAAGTCTGCCCATTACTCATGCTTTGAAAAAGTTGTTTTTCCATTGCAGGATTTTTCATTTCAGTTGCTAGAATAACTGACCCACTTTTTGCCTGTGTTATATTTAGTCCAGCTCAAAAGAGTCCTGCTTCAACAAATCCTCCTTTGGCCTGCCAAAGCCACAAAAAGGTTTCCAAGAGACCAAGACTAGTCGGTAATGAACACTTCCAATCCCCTATTATAGCCACGTTCATGAGCTACATCAAGCTTTCTGTTACTAGTTACTGGAACTTCTACTGTGGAGTTTTGTATAGTTCCACTGTGGGGCAGACACCAGGACCTGTGATAAGGCTTCCAACTCCGTGTCAGTCATTCAGGCAGAGCAAAGAGGGAACCATTTCTTTCTGCCCCACAATTTGTGGGGCCTCAACTGGAGTAGCAAGGATGGCTGAAGATGACTAGGTTGATTCAATTTGGGCTGTTATGTCAGGGGCCTTGGTTCTCTGTGTCAGTTGGATTTCTCAACTCATCTCCATGTGGTATCCCCTGGGGATAAAATGTCCAGTGACTTTTTCATTCAGGTGCTAGTCCCTCCATGTTCTTCCTTTTGGCCTTTCTGTCCAGTAGAGCAGCCACACCTTTTTACATGGTTGCTCCGGTCTCCAAGACCCCATGACCCCTGCTCTTCTCTACTCCACTATACCTATCCCACTCCTAAGCTCCCTTCCAGGGAAACTACCTCATTCAGCCCCTGATGCTCAGGGGATGTGCAATATCATATGTCTCTGCCCACACCCACAGACAGTTCATTTGGTCTGGATCCAACGTAGGCTGGCCAACCAGTTGAATCAGTTGGCTCAAAAATATAAGAAATGCCAGTCAGAGTCCCACTTTTGACACTCTGAGCAAAGAAACCAGAGAGCATAGGGTGTGTGCTGCAAGAGGGCCTGCCTGGACAGACCAAAGTGCAAGTCAAAATTACATTGAAGAAGAAACTTGGAGTTTGAAGGAAAATAAAATAAACTATGACATGGAGAAAATCTACTTATAGTGAAGTGAAAATAAGCCTGTTTTTGGCAAGAGAATACAGGAAGGAATGACCAGAGCAGAGCTGGGACTCCATGAGAAACAGAGAGAGGAGCCAGCCCTGGAGGTGCACCAATGCCCCTTGGCCCTGCTTGCCCATGTGTGTCATTGCAGCAAGCTTGCTAATCATTCCCTTTGCATTCAGTTGGCTTAGAAGTGAACTTGTGACTCAATTCTGCCAATAAAACAAAAGGGGAAATTGGCTGGGGAGCTTTAGGGAAGAATTTTGCTTTTTGATTGAATGAGAGATGGTGAAGTTGCCTGTCCCTTCTTCCTGCTTTGAATATGGATATTTGAGGACATGATACTTGAAGCTGAAGCGGTCATCTTGAGGCCATGAGGCAGTATGACCGAGGAAAATAGCCAACACACTGAGGATGGCATTGCAGACAGATAAAAAGAGCCTGGTCCTTGATGTTATTGTTGAGCCACTGCACTTATCCGGAACCACCTACCTCCAGCCTTATTAATATAAATGTTAAATGCCTTATTTGCTAAGCAGATTTCTGTTACTTGCAGTCTAAAGCATACCTAACCAATTTAGCAGTCCTCTTAATCTCTCTGTCATCAACTCCTTGGAGCCATGGCTCTTGCTATAGCTCCAAATGGAAAATCAACCCAAGTTTAGACATGGGAAATCTTGCCTATGTGGTAGGAAATTAAAAGTCAGAATTTGTCACAGCACTTAGTCCCAACTCCTCAGCCTACAAGGCCCAGACAAAGAAATCAGAAAGTTCTAGAGGTATGAGCATGAGCTTTCAAAAATGGGCCTCAATAGATTTTAGGAAAAAACAGGTTTATAAGATTTTAATCTCTGAGATGTGATGCCTAAGCAAGGGCCAGGAAAGCCAGAAGCCATAATGAAGGCGCAGCAAGTTGGAATGGGCAAATGGGAGGGAGGTGGGATGAGTTTCTGGAGAAGGTAGCCAGTGTCCACAGCAGGATTTTATGAGCTCCATGTATTAGCTGGAAGAAGTTTAGGGCAGCTGGAACTAAACTGCTGAAAAACTAGACCCTTTGGTTACTCTCCAAACAACCTTACTAACGTTTTAGATTCTCTTAGGAATATGGGGCCTGGAATTGTGGTCTTCTATTTCCATTCTCTGTATATAGACACTCCCCGTTTTCTTCATTATCGCTTCCCAAACCCCCCCCTTTTTTTTCTCTTTTTTCTCCTCTTTTATAAGCAAAGCCAGGAGATGGAAACACACAAAACCTGAATCCTTTCTAGCCCAAGTGGAGAGTTAACGCAAGTGGAAGCAAAGGCATGTTTTGGAAGACTGAGAATGCTAGTCTAGGGATGAGAAGTTAACCTGGGAGCTTGGGGCGGTTGAGTGATAAGATAATGAGGACTGGAGAAAACTTTCTTCTAGCCCAGCTTTCTTTAAGCAATTTAACAGAAGAAAATATGCCTCGTCCTTCCCTTATGAAATGAGAAGCTGAACTGAAGAACTCTAGCCCTCCTCTTTAAATTATATTTTCATATAAAACAAAGAGAAACTGAGTTCATTACATTGGCATCCTCCAAACGTGTCTTACAAATACAGATTATCCCATTACATTCAGCACTTTAGAGTCACTCAGTCATTTCCCAACTCAAATCATCTACAGCAGGGTAGAAGTACAGCCCAAAGGAGTTTATCGAGATTTTTGGGACCCACCGGTGAATATGCTGCAGTGATACTAGAATTTGCAACCACCAGATTCTACCACTAAGCCTAATCCCTTTCAATGCAGTCCTTATGCACCCTGCCCTCAGAAGACCCTAAGTGGTACAACTCTAGTGTTTGCCTATTTTGTTATTTCATGTATTCAAAAGAAATATACTGAATACCTAATGGAATGAGAATTTAAGCTCTTGAAAGGAAAGATAATGTAAGGAAGATAAGTCATTAGCAAAAAGAAAAATCCTATGAGATAATCAGCAAAAGGCATGAAAGCTTTGGTTGAGGTAGAAGAGTAAAGTTCAAACCCCTACTTTGATGTGACTAACGCTTTAGTGTGATATTTAATAAACCCTGAATCCCCCTGAAAATTTCCCCGTATATCACTAAGGATTCTCTGAAATCCAAAAAGGAGAAGTGATGGCTTTTCCCCCACTCATCATAATCAACGTTTTTCTCCAGTATGAATTAGCCTGATTGCTGACTAAAAGCTCTCCCACAGTCTTTACAAGAGTTTCTTTCCTGTGAATTCTCCTACGATGAGAAAGGGCTGAGCTATCCCCAAATGATTAGCCTCCTCTCCAGGCTGAATGATCTGATGTTCAATACCTTCCCCTAATAGTTTTCCATTTTCATCACATCTGACCAGTTTAAGTCCCAAATGAATCAGCTGCAATTGTCGAAGGCTGTAACTCTGATTGAAGTTTCTTCTTCATCCATTCTACTCATAGGCCTCTCTCTGCTCTGAAATCCCAGATGTCTAATTAGCTCTGAGCACCATCTAAAAGCATTCTTCTATCCATTACATGCATATGGTTTTTCTCCAGTGTGAATTCTCTGACGTTGAATGAGGTTTACTTTCCTGAAAGCCCTCACACATTCATTGCATCTGTAGAGTTTCTAGCGCATATGAATTAGCTGACGCCGTGTGGGTGCTGGAATGTTGACGGAGGCCTCCCACATCCACAGGGATTCTCTCCAAGATGAATGCTGTGATGTTCGAGTATACATTTGGGAGTCCCAAGGAAAGTTGCCCATATTCATAACAGTCTAAGATGTTCTCTCCAGTATGAATACCCTAATATTGAATGCATTTGGAATTCTTTCCTAAGATTTGGCCATATAGAGCTTATCTTTAGTTTTCCTCACTTCTAAAAAATGTTGATATGCAGATAGAATTGCAACATTTTCCCATATTCATCACACTCATGTGGAGAAGTCCCTAAAGCTTCTGTAGGAGGTCTCCATTTTCTCAGACCTCTCCAGACTTAGGGACCTGGTCAGCATCCCCCCATGGGGACCTTCTTATGTTCATCTGTGAGTCTCTTGCAGCAAAAAGTTCCTGCATGGACTTAAGGACATTATGCTGAGTGAGATTAGCCAGAAACAAAAGGACAAATACTATATGGTCTCACTGATATGAACTGACATTAGTGAATAAACTTGGAATATTTCCTTGGTAACAGAGACCATCAGGAGATAGAAATAGGGTAAGATATTGGGTAATTGGAGCTGAAGGGATACAGATTGTGCAACAGGACTGAATATAAAAACTCAGAAACGGACAGCACAATATTACCTAACTGTAATACAATTATGTTAAAACACTGAATGAAACTGCATATGAGAATGATAGAAGGAGGAGGGCTGGGGCATAAATGAAATCACAAAGAAAGATAGATGATAAAGATTGAGATGGTGTAATCTAGGAATGCCTAGAGTGTATAATGATAGTGACTAAATGTACAAATTTAAAAATGTTTTTGCATGAGGAAGAACAAAAGAATGCCATTACTGCAGTGTGCTGAAAATAGATGGTAATTAATATTTTAAAATTTCAACTAATGTGTGAGACTAAAGCAAAAAATGTTTATTTGGTACAAATCTATACTTTGACTAGTGCATCTCCTAATATAACCTATGTAGATAGTTGATTGGACACCTTAAGTACATGGAACTTTGTATAGGACATGAGATTTTGTTGGTTTGTCCAGGTGATGCCCTGATGAATCCTAGAGTGATTTGATCAGTGAGTGGAAAAGTATTTGCAAAGTCCCCTTCGGGGAATTGTGAGAACGGGGGAAAACCCAACTTCCCCAAGTTGAATTCTTGATATTCTCACAAGCAGTGTGGACAACCAAGGCTATAGGCTGAGCCCCGAGTCTTGGGGTTTGTTCATATGAAACTTAACCCCACAGGGGATAGGTCAAGCCTACTTAAAATTAGGCCTAAGAGTCACCCCCAAGAGAACCTCTTTTGTTGCTCAGATGTGGCCTCTCTCTCCAGCCAACACAGCAAGCAAACTCACCACCCTCCCCCTGTCTACGTGGGACATGACTACCAGGGGTGTGGATCTTCCTGGCAGCGTGGGACAGAAATCCCAGAATGAGCTGAGATTCATCATCAAGGGATTGAGAAAACCCCTAGAATGAGCTGAGACTCAGCATCAAGGGATTGAGAAAAACTTCTCGACCAAAAGGGGGAAGAGTGAAATGAAATAAAACAAAGTGGCAATGGCTGAGAGATTCCAAACAGAGTCAAGAGGTTATCCTGGAGGTTATTCTTATGCATTAAGTAGATATCACCTTGTTATCCAAGATGTAATGGAGAGGCTGGAGGGAACTGCTTGAAAATGTAGAGCTGTCTTCCAGTAGCCATGTTTCTTGATGATGATCGAATAATGTTATAGCTTTCACAATGTGACTGTGTGATTGTGAAAACCTTGTGTCTGATACTCCTTTTATCTACCTTGTCAACAGATGAGTAGAATATATGGAATAAAAATAAATAATAGGGGGAACAAATGTTAAAATAGATTTAGTTTGAAATGCTAGTGATCAATGAAAGGGATCAGTAAGGGGTATGGACTGTAAAAATTTTTTTTTTCTGTTTGTTATATTTTTCTGTTGTTTTTTTATTTCTTTTTCTGAATTGATGCTAATGTTTTGGGAAATGATCATGATGATGAATGTGCAACTATGTGATGATATTGTGAATTGCTGAGTGTATGTGTTGGGAATGTTTGTGTTTCTTGTAATTTTTTTTAATTAATAAAAAATTTAAAAAAAAAAAGTTCCTGCTTTGGGGTCAGCTCGTGGATCTCAGTCCCAGTTTCACAATATGAAATTACAGTAAATGTAAATAACAGCCATTCTCTCTTGAGGAACAAAGTTTCTTAGACTAAGAATGAAAGATTTTGCAAGAAGGTTTAAGGATAGAAGTTCCTTGAGACAAATATATAAAATAATGGGTGCAGCAGGCTACTGGTTATTAACATTCTTTTGTTTCTTAATGAACCCAGTTTAAAGCTGCAGTGTACCCCTGAAAAATACTTTCTCTGGTAACTGGGAAGGGAATGTGTGGGGAGTTGCAAGGACGCTGTCAATGCTTGATCCGGATGCTGCTCGGCTGGGTGTGTTTGCTTTGTGAAAATCAGTCAAGCTGTAAACTTACGCCTTGTGCACCTTACAATGAAAAGTTTTTAAAGACACCCACCTCCCATACTCCCATGCAGTCATGTGATACAGTTCTGGCAAATGAGATGTAGGCTGCATGGGCTTATAAGAAACTTGCTAAAGAAAACAGACTCTGAAGCATTCAACTTTTATCTTTTGCCATACCCCTTCCCCTTCTTCTTGCCTGATTCTAGATGTTCAATAGTCATCTTGTGCATATGTGGATAAGGACCTTGTACAAAAGATGGTACCATGAAAATATGGAAGGTGCCCAGTCCTTGATGGCCCTGGACACCTTGGGTGAAAAATAGAATCTCATTTTGATTTGCATTTAATTGGGTGGAGTTAGTCATCTTTTCCTGTGTTTATTGGCTACTTGTTTTTGCTGTTTGTCTTTTTCTTCCTGGATTTGCAAAAGTTCTGTCGGTATTCATTGAAGATATTAGTCCTTTGTGTGGCAGATGTATTATAAGTGTCCTTCTAAATTTGACATTTGTCTTTTGAGTTGGTGTTTTTATTTATTTATTTTTGACCGAAGAGGTTGCTGTATTTTTATTTTATGCCTTTTGAATTTTTTATAATGTTTATACTCCTCCCATTCCATAATTGTTCAAATGTTAACCCTTTTAATAGTACTTTAATGACTTCATTTTTTTGTGTTTAAATCTCGGATCCAACAGGAATCTACTAGAGTGTCAGGAAGGAAGTGATGAGCCAGCTGTCCCCTCCCACCCATGATTAGCTTATTGTCCCAACACCATCGAGTGAATAATCTCTTTTCCCACCTATTCAAATGCCACCTTTATCGTGTATTAAATTCCCATTTGAAGTTAGGTTTTTTCTTGAATCTCTATTTCATTTGCCTGTTCCTTCTCCAGTACCAAATTATTTAAATTATTTTATTCCACAATTTATTTTAATATCTGATATTGCAGCCTACATCTCATTTGCCAGAACTGTATCATATGACTGCATGGGAGTATGGGAGGTGGGTGTCTTTAAAAACTTTTCATTGTAAGGTGCACAAGGCATAAGTATACAGCTTATATCAGATATTAAAACCCATTTGAAGTTAGGTTTTTTTCTTGAATCTGTATTCTATTTCATTTGCCTGTTCCTTCTCCAGTATCAAATTATTTAAATTATTTTATTCCACAATTTATTTTAATATCTGATATTGATATTGTTTAATATCTGATATAATGTTGCCCTATTGTCCAACAGGGCAGAACCTTTTTTAACAATGCCTGCCCTACTCCTACTCATTACTCTTCTTTTTCAAATATTCATGCTGAAAACAAGGTAGATAAATTGGAGGTGGTAAGAGTCATGCTTTCAAGAGACTGAAAGATATTTTCGAGAGGTGTTAAATGTGGTCAGTTGTTGTAGGGCCAAGAAATTAGATGCTATGAAAAAGGGTTACGTGAGAATAATGTAACATAATCAGAAAATATTGTTAACCATGACACCAGAGATTACATAAAGGTTCCTTAATATAAATCAGATTATTTTAATAATATTCTTATTTTAAGCAGTCGCCCTTTTTCTCTATAATATATTCCTGGGCCATTTTGTTAAAAAATCAAATTTTCTCTTATTACTCATGTCCAGAAACTCAGCATCAAAAGAATTACAGTTCTAATAGGTCAAAAAGCAAAAACATAAAAGTTATGATGGTCTTTAGTAATATAACAATATGCATCTAGTTCTATTAAATGGACATATATATACTCAAGACTGATTATTTTATAGGGCTCTATGTACTATAAAGCCTATACAGAGCATAAACCATTCTGCTATTCTATTCATTTTAAAAATAGCTCTAGCTATGACCAAAAAAAAAAAAAACCCCAAAAGCTAAAAACTAAATATAACATCAACAATTGTGCTTCCCTTCTTGGAACGTAGGGGAGCCTTGAAGAAACTATATGTAAGATTCAGGTCTCTTTTGAAAATGATCTTGCCTGAGAAAACTGAAAGAATTCTTTCTATTTCTTCTGATAAATTTCCATGAAAGAAACAAAAGCATTCAGAACAGATCCCTTGATAATATAGCTGCGTATAATTTCAGGATGCTTTCTTCCTCCTAAAAATGAAGGATTCATAAGGACATGAGCTATAAATGTATGAGAGTACTAAGATAGCTAGGTTCCTGAATTATGCCTTTGTATTCATCTTTTCTTTTCTGCATAAATGTTCCACATTGATGTAATCAGCACCAAAATGAACTGTTTGGGGGAAAAAAAGGATAGACCCAGGAAAAATTAATTCTTCCAATAAATTAAAATTTGAAAGAATAGAACAGGGTTATGAAGTAAATGTTAAAAAAGAAATCATATGGCCTGCACATGATGACTTCCAAAGAGTATAGTATGGAAAGGGGGGAAAGAGTAACTTTAAGTAGAGAAACCTAACAAACACGGCCTTAACCTGATGGCCATGGTCAGCATCATGAGTGATGACATGTTGACAGTATGACCTTGATATGATGTGATGAGAGTGGCCACTTTACATTCGTGGTCTCCCCCCCCAAAGCTTATCACCCCAGAGAAATTGTGAGAAAAGTATCAGACAAATCCCAATAGAGGGACATGGTATGAAATACCTGACTCCTCAAAACTGTCAAGGTCATCAAAAACAAAGTCTGAAAAGCTGTCACAGCCAAGAAGAGCCCAAGGATACACGACAACTAAATGTAATATGGTATCTTGCGTGGATGGGATCCTGGAACGGAAAAAGGAAATCTGGGTAAATATGGACTTGAGTTATAATATATCAATACTGCTTCATTAATTGTGACAAATGCACCATACTTATGTAAGATAGTACTGATAGGAGAAACTGGATCTGGAGAATTCTCTTTGAAACTTTTCTATAAATCTAAAACTATTCTAGGCATTTTAGAAGTTATTTTAAAATAGCCTAAAAATTATAAAAGTATTACAAGAAGTCAATGACAGTTCCAGACAAGATGATATAGACACATATTTCTCTGTTCCTCCTAAGTACAGCTAAAAACTGTGGACATGACGCATAATACAAATAAAAGAAGATTGTGATGAAAGGTGGGAGGAAGAAGACTAGGGATCTCCAGACTCAAGGAATGACATGGCATTGAGTTCACCGGATTTCCTTTTTGCCTTCCATATATCTTGGAAAAGACACTGAAAGAGCCTGCAACACCAAAAGGCCAATGGGCATGGACAAAAAAAAAAACTGCCCAAATAAAAGCCTTCTCACTCTAGCCAAAGGACCAGGAAAGGGGTAGTCTATTGTCCAACAGGGCAGAACCTTTTTAAACAATGCCTGCCCTACTCCTGCCAAACACCACGGGAAGAAAACAACAACAACCATGCCCCATCCTACCCACGCCATCAGCGGATACAGAGTGGGAGCCTAGACTCCTGTCCCCACTGAAAGTAACAAGATGCCCAGGCCCCCTTCCCACAGTGTCGGCAGCCACCAAGTAAAGGGTGTGGACTTTAACTCCCACCAATGTGGTGTCAGAAGATTTAAATAAGACCCAAAATCTCATAACACCCAAAATGTCCAGGATACAATAGAAAATCATTTGTAATACGAAGAATCAGAAAAATCTCAACTTGATGAAATAAGATGACCAACAGACACCAACACTGAGTGATGCTGGATTTAAGATTTTAAAGCAGCCATCATAAAAATCCTTCAATGAGCACAATTGAAACAAATGGGGAAAAAACAGTCTCAGCAAAGAAATAGAAGCTTTAAAGAAAAATCAAGTGGAAATTTTAGAACTGAAAAATACAATAATCAAAATTTAAAAACTCACTGGATGGTGTCAATAACAGAATGGAGGTAACAGAAGAAAAGAATCATTGATCTGGAAGACTGATAAATAGAAGGAACACAAATTGAACAGTGGAGAGAAAAGTCACTGAAAAAAAGATCAGAGACCTGTGGGGCAATGGCGTAAGATCTAAGATCCCTGTCATTGGAGTACCAGAAGGAGAAAAGTATGGGGCTGAAAAATATATGAAGAAATGATGGTTGAAATTTCCCCAAAGCTGGCAAAAGGTATAAACTTATAAATAAGTCTCAAGGAAAGTAAAAAATGTATTGAACCAAATGAAAATACAACATAGAAAAATTTATGGGCCACAACTAAAGCAACCTGAGAGGGAGATTTATGATCTTAAATGCTTACATTAGAAAAGAAGGTTTCAAATCAGTAATCTAAGCTCTCACCTCAAAGTTTTTCTTCTTTGGAAAAAGGAGAGCAAAATCAACTGTTAACAAACAATTTGAAGGAAATAATAAAGAGTCAAAGTCAGTGAAATGAAAAGAATAGAGAAAAGCAAAGAAACAAAACTCTGGTTCTTTGAAAAGATCAATATAATTGATAAACACCTAGCAAGTCTGACAAAGAAAAGAAGAGAGAAGATACAAATTACCAATATCAAAAATATAATATGGGTTATCACTGCAAACTCTGCAGACATTAACGTATAATAAGAATCCTATAAACAACTCTACCTATATAAATTTGACAACTTAAATGAAATGGACCAATGCCTTGAAAACCACAAACTGCCTAAACTGACCCAGTATGAAATAAATAATTTCAAAAGTCCTGTAACAAAGAAACTGGATTCATAATTTAAAATAGAAAGTTTTCCCCATCTCAGAGGTCCCTCAAATTCGGTGATTCGCTGGGAGATCTCACAGGACTCAACACAGTTATACTCACAGCTAGGGTTCATTACAGCAAAGGAGATATTGCAAGAACAGCTGGAAAAGATACTCAGAGGCATGGGCTGCAGAGATCAGATGCACATTTTTATGTCCTCCTTCGGCAGGGCCACACAGACATATCTTCTCCAGCTGCCAATTGCAGAGACATGTGTGAGATGACTTGGCCCAGGAAATCCTGCTTGGATCATTGCTCCTAGAGCTGGTCACATTCACACCTGCAGGATGCCAACCATGGCCCCAAATCAGGCCCCAGGTGCACAGGAATCTTCACATTAACTTCAAACATGGTGATGGACTGGTCCATCTTGGCACATGTTTTGAGCATGTAGAATAACATCTTAGCTAGTAGTTAGTGAATATTCCAAGGGGGTTAGTTCTCAGAATTTGACCAAGGGTCATTAGCATGGCTGCAAAGATAAGTGAGAAACAAATGAAAGAGACCTGCTGTGTTAGCCCTTTCCTCACACTCTCAAAAAAGAAGCCTCCAGAGAATTTCGTTGGAGAAGTCTACCCACATTTAAAGAAAAATTAACACCACTTATATACAGTCTCCAGAAAACAGAAGAGGGAGCACTTCCTAACATATTATGAGGCCGGTATCACAAACTTTCAGGGGAATAAACCGGTAGTAGACGCTAAACAATATTATTTGATCCAGTAATTCTACTTCTACGGATTTATCCTGAATAAATAGAGATGACCAACAGTTTAGGCACAAAGACATTCATAACCAAATATCCAACAGTAGGAGACTGGCAAGTAGTAATATATCCATGCAACAAATAACCAAGGAGCCATTTCAAATAGCATGGGAAGGAGTTTATGTAGGGAGATTCTGAGAAGATGACTTGACCTCATGGCTGAGACCCTCCCCTTTTCTTCCCAATCTAAAGCCTATGAGCGGATAAATGGAAAAACAAATTGTGGTACATCCATGCAATGGAACACTACTCAGCAGTAAAAAAGGAAGGAACGACCCATCTATGCAGCAACAGCTTGGTGAGTCTCACAGACATTATGCTGGGCAAAATAAACCAGATATAAAAAATCCAAACTCTACAGTTCTATTAATATGAACTTCTAGAAATTTTAGAAAAGAAAAATCTCATTTATAGTGACAGTAAGCAGATCAGTGGTTGCCAGGGTAGCATGAATGGAATGGAGAGGATTGAGAAGAAATTCAAGGGAACATTTTGGGGTGATAGAAATGTTTGGTGGTTACACAGGTATATTTTAAAACTCACCAAAATAGATCTTTCACAAATGTGCATTTCAATATTCATTTTGATGCCTTTTGACAAATGTATACAGTCATGCATAAATTCACACACCCACATAAAAATCTAAACAGATCTTGAGGTATACAAATTATATATTAATAAATCGATAAAGAGTAATAATAAGCATGGCAGCTGCCCTTACCCCCTCCATAGTCACCACACAGCAGAGTGATGTCTTGAAAACATGGCAGATCATGTCTCTTCTATGCTTGAAGCTCTCCCATGGTGCCCATCTCATGTAGAATCAACGCCAAAGTCTTATAGCCCCTACAAAACCCCACCTGCTCTGCAATGCCCGTAGCCCCCTTACTCTCTAAGCTCATCTACCACTCTCCCAGCCCCACTCCATTGCAGCTACCCTGGCCCCCTCCCTGTGCCTGAAACTTCAGGCATGTTCCATTCAAGGCTTCTTTTTAATTGGGGTAAAATTTACATAATATAAAATTAATCATAACCATTTTAAAGTGTACAGTTCAGTGGCAATGTTCCAGAACATTTTCATCACCCCAAAAGGAAACCCCCGACTCATCAAGCAGTCAGTCCCTATTCCTTCCTCCCCTCAATCTCTGGCACCCACTACGCTGCGTCCTGTCTCTATGGATTCACGCATTCAAGTTGTTTCCTATCAATGGGATCATACAATATGCGACCTTTTGTGTCTGGCTTCTTGCACTTAGCATACTGTTTGAAGGTTCATCCACATCGTAGCATGTATGGCTGAGTAGTAGTCCACTCTATGGATGCACCACATTTTGTGTATCTGTCCAGCAGTTGATGGACACTTGGATTGTGTCCACCTTTGGCTACTGTGAATAACGCTGCTGTGAACATTCAGGTACAAGTATTTGTTTGAATACCTGTTTTCAGTTCTTTGGGGTGTATACCTAGGAGTGGGAATTGCTGGATCTTTTTGGTACCTTAAACTATCTTCTATATTTTCCATCTTTTGGTCTCTATGTATTGCATTCTGGATGATTTCTTCTGCCAGTTCACTAATTTTTCTTTGCTGCCAAATAGATCCATTTAAGTTTTTTATTTTCTTTCCCCTTCTCTGTCTATGAAATAAAAGACATACAAAGAAAAGCACATAAACCATAAATGTCCATAAACGATAAATCTTGTAGCAACAACACAAGCTCCTGTGTAACTACGACCTGTCAGAGAATGGACTGTTGCCAGCATCACAGAGGCCTCCTGCACCCCCTTCCTGATTCCCTCCTCCTCCCCCTCCTCTTCCTTCCCCCTCCTCCCTCCTCCTCCCTCCTCCCTCAAGGCAATCATCTTGACTTTTCTGCTACCATTTCTTTGCTTCTTCATACTTTTTAAATATTTTTTAAGCTCTTTTTATTGTATAGTATAACCTATATACAAAGCAAACAAATAAAAAAGCAATAGTTTTCAAAGCACTCTTCACCAAGTGGTTACAGGACAGATCCAGAGATTGTCATGGACTACCATATGGTCCTCTCCTATTTTTCCTTCTAGCTGCTCCAGAATATAGGTTTTTAAATACTTTTTAACCACTTCCAGATATATATCACTGAAGCCTACAGTTCAGTTTTGCCTAGCTTTGAACTTTCCATGAATGTCAGCACTGTCATCTATCATCTACTTACATATTTGTGTATCCTTTTGTGTCCTGCTTCTTTTGCTCAGCATTGTGATGTGTGCTCATGCATGTTGTTGCATAGATCTATAGCTTATCTGTATGGCTGATTGATACTGCATAGTATATAATGATTGTATCTATTCTATTATAAATAGACATTTGGGTTGTTTCTCATATGGGGATATTATAAACAATGAGATTATGAGAACATGTGTCTCCTACCACACATAGGTATGCATTATTTTTAAGATGTGCATTTAGAACTAGAACTGCTGTGTCAGTAGGCATGTGTAGCTTCAACCTGACTACATAATGCTAAAACAATTTCCCAAGTGGTTGCAGCAATTTATACTCCCATATGCGATATGTTCCCTTGGTTCCATAATCTCATCTGCACTTGGTATTGTCAGACTTTTCAATTTTGCCAATTTGGGAGAGAAGTGATGTCCTCAATAATGAGTTTTCCAGTCCATGAACATAATATGTAACTCTTCATTTATTTAGTTCTTTGATGTCTGTCCTTAAACTGTTATAATTTTCTACCTAGAAGTCTTACTCATCGTTTGCCAGATTTATTCCTATGCACTTGGATTTTTTTATTCTATAGTAAATGGTTTCTATTTTTAAAGTTCATTTTATTGCTGCATATAAAAACTTCCTTGTATTTAACTGAAACATTTTTCCATTTCCATTAATGTAATATGGTACAAATGGTTTTTAAAGTATTCTATCTTACGCTTTTTATTTCTCCTGCCTCTTGTTTCAGTGTCTCTTGTTTCAGCTTTTCTTCCTTGCCCACTTTTACGGTATCATTCTGTTTTTCTCCTCTACTAGTTTGGACATCCTGCTGTTTTAGTGGTTACTCTGGTCCACCTTGTATGTTTTGGTTACTAAGTTTTTCATTTCTAAAAGTTCTTCTTAGTTTCTTTTCAAATCTGCTTTATCACTTTTTATTGCTTTCTGTTCCTTTCTAATATTTTTAAGTTTGTCATTTTTTAAAGATAGTAAGAGGAAATATTCTATCATCTGAGTCCAGTAATTCCACTATCTGAAACCTTTGGGGACCAGTTGTTGCTGTTGCCTCTGCTGATACTCTCATACAACGCCTTTCTTCCTCATGTGTTTTGTTATCTTTAATTATGTGCTGCTCATTTTCCTTAAAAAAATATTTCTGGGGCTTCCCCTAGGCCTTTGATGAAGAGAGTTCCTCCAGAGAATATTTGCATTTGCTTTTGCCAGATGTCTTAGACCAGAACCACTTTCAACCAAGTTTCCCTGCTTGAGTTTTCTTGTACCACTTCTGAGATGCAAATCAAGACAACTATTCCTCAGGAAGACTGAGTTTGGTTTACCGGCACACAAGCACTTTTCCCCCTTTGCTCTTCCTTGTACCAAAAGAAGGTGAGTTTGCCTCTCGTCCAACCTTACCCTGACAGTGTGTGTGGTGGGAGGGAGGAGTGGTTGGGTATATCTGACTTCTCACCTTAGATGTCCCCTAGACTTTCTCTTCTGTCCCTCAAGTCAGTTTCACAACAGTTTCCTGCTGGGTTGGCAAATGCCTTTAGGGCAAAAGCAGTTTTAAAAAGTTTTAAGAATTCAGTTATCCCTTTGGGTTCTTGCTGTATCCTAAATTTTAGCCTGGTAATTCTTCATTATCTCACTTGACCTTTAGTGCTTTTCAGATGCTTTATTAGATTTCATCCAGCACTTCTGTTGCCCTTAAGGGGAAGGTTGATCTGAATGACCTAGAAGTGGCAAAAGTCTATGAACACCCTTCACACGTTGCAAAAAAATGCCCTTCTCCATCTGCCAAACTTGCCCTTTATGACCCAGCCCAAATATTACCTCTGTGGAACCTTTCCCATGTCTTCAGAGAAGGGTTAGTTGCTCCACCTTCTGAGTTTCCAAAGTACTCTACACTGCGCCGGCATAGGCCTCGTCGTTCTGTGCTGGTGTGTTGGCAGCATGGTGGTGGGAAGGTGGAACTGTGTTCTTAATGCACCAGACATTTGAGTGTCTTCATATATCAGGCACTGGGCTAGGTGTGTGCCTGCCTGAGCAACCGGCAGTCTGGAGGACAGGTTGCTGGCCACGTAATTGCTCCTCTCCCATCCTAACCCACAGCCAACCCTGTGAATGCTGGGGCCCCGGTCAGCAAAGTTTTGGAAGCCCCTGAATATTCAACTTGATGCCATGTTCTCAATAAATTGTTCGTGGTTGACAATAAGGAAGCCATTTTGGAAAGAAAAAAAAAAAGAATTTTCATTTCTGGCCTCAAAGAAGTCACAGTTTGTAAAAGAGAAATATAGATATTTAGAGTGGAGTGTGATGAGTGTGGTGGTGGATGGGAGCAGAAGAGGGTGAGGAAACACAGAGGAGTGGCCCCTAGCTGGGACCGAGAGGATCGCGGAAAGTTTGTTGTATGAGCACATGCTTGGCTGGATCTCACAGAGCACTGCAAAGGAAATGGAACATTACTGCAAAAGGAGCGATATGTGCAAAGGTCGAGAGGTGATGAAAGGACGAGTTTAAGACTGGTCAAAAAGACCTTCAGCTGAGGAGCATCAGGAACCGATCAGCAGCATGGAGGATTCGTCCGGTAGCAGGGGCCAGCTAGCCTGGTGGGTGGGGGGTAGGGATCCAAGACAAAGAATCAGTAGCTCAGAAAGGTGCTGTGGAAGTGATTATCTCCTTGTCCTAGAGCCCCTAGGGGGCTCTCCTCCTCTGCTGACACTTTCCCCATTGCTTTCACGGTGCTCAGGTCTCTTCTTTTTTTTAACTAGATATCTTCCTCTGATGGCCACCTATCTCTTTCTCCTGCCTTCCACCCAAACGACTTCATCTGCCTCCTCCAACCACACTGAATTAGCTCTTGCCAAGGGACCATAATCCCCCTTTTTGCAAAACCAAAGCCATCCTTTTTGTACGTGAGTCTCTGCAGCACATGAAAATATTGACCCTTCTCTTCTTAAAGCTCTTCTCTTGGCCGAGTGATACACTTGCCGGTTTTCCTCCCACCTCTCTGGCTATTCCTCAATTTTCCTTTAAATATGTTTCCTGATATTTCCCTGCACTCACCTCTTTTCTCACTCAATACCATGCAAGCGCGACACGCTTCCTCTGACACTGATGCCTCTCTCAGCACAGCACGTGGGCCTGATTTTTCACCCCATCTTTCCCTTCTCCCTCTGTACATCCCTCTCCCTCACTCTCCACATCCAATTTGTTACCAAGTCCTGGTGAATCTGCCATCAAAATATTTCCGGTGTCCATTCTCCAAACCCTACCTCAATCTGGCTTCTCCCAAATCTCTCTTCATGAGGACCAGTGCATCTCCCTTTCCTGTCCCCAACACTGTCTTCCCAAATGCTTCCCGAGACAAATATGACTGTGCTGCTTCCCAGCTTAAACTTCCAATGGCTCCCTATGGTCTATGGTACAGCATCCCAGCTCCCCTAACTTAGCTCTCAGGCCCTGCGTGACCCGGACCCTGCTCCCTCTTTAGTCTCGTCCCCTGTTATTCCCCCTACACATAGCAGATGCCCAGCCAGAGAAGCTGTGCTCCATCGGCCTACCCTACCTCCTTTTGTACATATTGTTTCCTTTCCTTAGGAATCTCTTAGGATTTTTTTTTAATTAAAAAAATTTTTTTAAACACAACAACATACAAACACGAACACTCTTACCATATAATCATTTCATTCTTGGTATATAAACAATAACTCACAATATCATCACATAGTTTTGTATTCATCACCGCAATCACCTCTCAGAATATTTGCATCAATCCAGAAAAAGAAAAAGAAAAAAATTTGGACATACCATACCCCCTCCCCCTCCCCCTCACTGATCACCAGCATTTCAATCTACTAAATTTATTTTAACATTTGTGCTCCCTATTATTTATTTATTTTTAATGTATATATTTTACTCATCGGTCGATAAGGTAGATAAAGGTAGCATCAGACACAAGGTTTTCACAATCACACAGTCACATTGCAAAGGCTATATCATTATATGATCATCTTCAAGAAACATGGCTGCTGGAACACAGCTCTACATTTTTAGGCAGTTCCCTCCAGCCTCTCCATTACACCTTTACTAAAAAGGGGATATCTATATAATGCGTAAGAATAACCTCCAGGATAACCTCTCAACTCTGTTTGTAATCTCTCAGCCATTGATACTTTATTTTGTCTCATTTCTCTCTTCCCCCTTTTGGTCAAGAAGGTTTTCTCAATCCCTTGATGCTGAGTCCCAGCTCATTCTAGGATTTCTGTCCCACGTTGCCAGAAAGGTCCAACCCCCTGGGAGTCATGTCCCACGTAGATGGGGGAGGGTGGTGAGTTTGCTTGTCATGTTGGCTGAGAGAGAGGCCACATCTGAGCAACAAAAGAGGTTCTCTGGGGATGACTCTTAGGCCTAATTTTAAATAGGCTTAGCCTACTCTTAGGGTTTTTTGAGCACCTACTTTTTGTCAGGGAATGAACATGTTTCATATGATCCTCAGGATAACACTATGAGGTAGTTATTCTTATTTCCATTTTACAGAGGGAAACCGAGGCTTAGAGAGATTGAGAAACTTGTTCAAGGTTACTCAGCAATTAGGTATTGGAGCTGAATTTTAGCCTTTACATGAAACTGTCTTTGACCCCTTTCTATGCCTGACTAGCTCCTATCACTTTTCAAACTAGCTCTGACATTACTTCTTCAAAACTTTCCCCTAACTTTCCACTCTTGAATTCAAGATCCCTCTTGGAGGCTCAGTCATCACAGGAGATAGGCAAAGACCTTTTTCTCAGTGACTTTGTTATACTCTGGTAACTGAAAAACTTTCTATGTTCCAAACACAGCCAGAAACAAAGAGGCCAGGAATGCACAGGCTTGTCTGGGAAACAGATACAGAAAACTCTGGAATAGAAAAATTGAGCCCAAAGGAAGATTGTTTCATATGCTCACCATGACTTCATAAAGACCGTTTTTGTTATACAAAAAGAAATGAGCTAGCAGACTTTTGCATGTAAAGCTCAGGCAATTCAATATTGAGCAAATGTATTCTATGCATATAAAAATCTACCTAAGTTACAGATTTCTGCAGGCCTTTCCACCACGTTCATCCCATCTCAGCTGTTAAATCAGTGAAATCTCAGCATTTTAAAAATATCTTAATTTTGACACATAGGAGCGTTTGATGCCTCAGCTAGCTGTCTGATTTGCCCAGCTTGATACTATCTTGTTTTTCAGAGGAAATGGCCTCTATATAGCTCTTAGTCACTGCTGGCCTTCTGGAACATCCTTTGTAGCATCTGTACACTTTCAAGCAATGGGAGGGGGTGTCCTTTACCCTAGAACATTTTGAGTTATTTAGCTCATGCAGGCATTTTTCTCCTGAATGACAGAGCTACCTGACTTTTTACTGGAACCAGATGATTTTGCATCAGAATTACTTTTCTTTAAAATTGATCTATCCAATATCTAGAGATAATAGTAACTGGAAGAAGTGCTGTGAACTGAGCCAAAAGGCCTTCGGGGTCTTTCATCACAGGCTATGAGCTTTGAAAAAAATTACTCAGCCTCTTTAGTCCTCTTCTTTCACTTGCAAAATGAGCAGCTGGATTAAAGGTTTCCAGTCTCTTCCTGCTGTAAAATTCTAAAATTTGGATATAAAACACTCCTACAGGTTTCATCACACTGCCCTCCTAATTCACCCAACAAATACAGATTATTACAATAAATTCTGTACTTCAGCCTAGTCACTCAACCATTACCCATCTCCACTAATCCTTAGCAACGTAGAGATGCATTCTAGGGACGTGACCAGATTTACAGGGCACAACTGTGACATGTAGCAATGATATTAGAATTAGCAGCCACAATCCTACTATTGGACCTCCCATCTCATTCAAAAGATAACTTTCTGACTTGGCTGTCATGCTCCCTCGATGTTTTATGGAGTCCTGCCTGCCCCCATGACTCACCAAGGTCCTTGCACTCCTATATTTACTGCTCCCTTGATTTAATAAATATCTATTAAAGGTCCCATGGTATGGGAGAAAATCTCATACAAATTAAAATACAAGTCCATGTGTTAAATGGCAATTAGAAATAATAAAGTAATGAGACCTCAGGAAAGGAGATTAATTCCAAATGAGCAGTAACTGGGCACATTAAAACTCTTACGTCCTTAAAATTAATCGTTAGTATAAATGCTCTGATGTTTAATAAGTTTTCAGTGTCCTTGGAACACTCCCCCCAGTTTGTTTCTTATTCTCTGATGTCTAATAAGACATGAGCTTGAATTGAAAGCTCTTCCACATTCTTCACATTTGGAAGATTTTTCCTGCCCCCCGTATGCATTCTCAGATGATGCACCAGGCTTGATGACCAACTGAAAGGTTTCCCACATTCTCCTGCACTTATAAGGCTTTTCTCCACTGTGAATTTTCCAATGATGAGACAGAGCTGAACTCCCTCCAATTTCCCATAAGTTTTTACCCATAGGGTTTCTCTCAGTATGGATTTTTTGGTGTTGAATAAGGTTTACACTTCCCTAGAATGCTTTTCTGTATTTCTCACATTGTAGGGATTCTCTCCGGTAGGAATGACCTAACGTCGCCTCAGGTTCGAATGCTGGCTGAAGGTCTTCCCGCAGTCATGGGCTTCTCTAGTAATCCCCTGGTGCCTGAGAACCTCCGAGGTCCACCTGAAGGTGTTTCCAAACCCTTTGCACTCATAGAGTTTCTCTTTAGTGTGAATTCACTGATGTCGAATAAAGTGTGAGGACCAAATGAAAGCTTTCCCGCATTCAGAACGGTCAAAAATCTCCTCACCAACATGACTCGTGTGCTGACTGAGTTTTCACTTCCCTAGAAAGCTCTTCTCCATGGACTGCAGTCATATGCTTTAGCTCCTGTATGAATCACATGCTGTTTAAGGTTTGAGCTCTGGTTGGAGATTTCCCTACATTCATCACATTCACAGGCTGTCTCTCCACTATGAATACACTTGTGTCTAGTAGACCTGAACTACACTGAATTGCTTTCCCACATTCCTTACATTCATACAGCTTTTCTCCAGTGTGACCTCTGATATACAAGTTGTGCACCCTGAATAGAAGTTTTCCCACACTTATTACATTAAGATTTTATCTCTAGCATGAATCCTAGGGTATTACGTTCTGAAGTCCACTTGACACTTGGTCAGACCTATTGTTTCTCTTCCATAGAAACTGTGTGATGTATACTAACCATTGAGCTCAGACTGCGCTCTCTCTCTTTCTGGTCACACCCGGAGCCTCCCCAAAGCTACTTTAGATTGTTTCCATATTCACAGATATCTCCAAACCCAGATACGTAGACAACTGTCTTTGGACATCTTCTCAATGCAGCAATCAGTTATTTCACTTCAGCAAAAAGTTCCTGCTTTTCAATCAACAGCTTTTCACTTCCAGAGCCACAAGGAGGAACACAGAAATTGTCAATATCACCAATTCCCTGTCCAGTCAACAAGACCACCCTCATTTCTGACACCAATCTGCAAGTTCAGGGAGTTTCTGAAACCACTCTCAGTTTTGATTACTTGCTAGGACTCACAGTACTCACTGAAAGCTGTTATGATTACGATTTATTACGTGGAAAGGATACAGCCTGAATTCAGCCAAGGGAAATGAATAATGGGACAGAGTCCAGGAAAGTTACTGACATGGAGCTTCTAGCTGTCCTCTCCCCGTGGAGTCATGGACAGCATTAGATCTTCCTGACAACTGCGGGTGACAATACACATGGAGTATTGCCAACCAGGGTCATTCACCCAAGCTTTCCTATCCAGAGTCTTTATTGAGACTCAAGCACATAAACCTGGCTGACTGCTGATGTAGCCAATTTTAGTCCCCTGCTCCTCGAGAGGCTGAGTTGATATCATGTGACCCAAGTCCCTCATGCTAAACAAAGACACCCCAAGATACCCTTGACATGCCTAGGAGCTAGAGATTACCTGCCAGTGGCCATGAGCAAAGAACAGACTTCTCTATGGGCAAGGTTAAATTCTTTACTACACAGCAGACGAAAGAAAATATTTGTGGATTGGAATATAAATAGATGTAAAGACATCCTTCTGTGAAAATAGCTTTGATTTTTCTGGTCTAGAGCTGGTTGACCAGTATGTTTATAATGTTTATTCTTGTGACAGTGATAAGTTTTTACCAAAGACCTATTTCTTGGTGGAGTCAAGATTCAGGATAGCCTTGAAAAAAAATGGCCAATATTGCCTTAGGAGCTTGGAGCTAGGACTCTATTGTGGAAAAGTGGGAGAGGACCAGTGGGAGCTCTAGAATATGTACAAAGGTAGAAAGTGTGGTAATCTGAGGAGAAAGGAGTGGAGTTGTGTCAGCACAGTAAACATTCAGATTTTACTAAAACTATAATAGAACTCCTTGTGGTGATTTTTGGAAAGGGAAATTAATGAAGATTATGGGGAGTGAAATTCCTTCTAAGTCACACCTGACACTGCCACAACTCTCCAGTATCCTGTAATCATTTAGGAAGGTTCCTTTCCCTGTGTACTTGTAAAAGTGAAATGGGAGTCCTCTCTGCGTGGGACATGACTCCCAGGGATGTGTACCTTCCTGGCAACATGGGACAGAGATCCTGGAATGAGCTGAGATTCAGCATCAAGGGACGGAAAAAAAACCCTAGAATGAGCTGAGAATTAACATCAAGGGATTGAGAGAACCTTCTCGACCAAAGGGGGAAGAGTGAAATGAGACTAAGTGTCAATGGCAGA
>PVIY010027840.1:0-33771 GCA_004026745.1 Myrmecophaga tridactyla | reverse complement strand
TCCCACTGCCAATCACTGCTCCTTCTCTTACATTTCTCTAGGGATTGGGCCCTTGGGGTTGTTCATTTTTGTTTTTTGTTATTCGTTTTTGTCTGAAGATGGGGGAAAAAAGCAGAAAGTATTTCCTTCAAATTCTTCTCAGCCCCCTGGTTCTATTCTATGGTATTGATTTGCCGCGAGTTGGTTTCAGTCTTCAAGAGAATTCAAGTGGAAATCAGCTTTAGCTTCTTCTGGAGAGCTAGCTTACCTGAAGTCTCACGTGTGTGGAGAGAGAACAGATTTTTAAACTCAGGATTACTTTTCAGTGGAATCAGGAATTTAGCAGTAATCTAATCTCAGCTCCATATCCCGACAGTCTTTCTGTTCACTTTCAATGTGGCTTTAATTTGAATGTCCTTATCAGGGAAGACATTGCAGAAGCAGAACCACTGGCATATGCAGTTCTGGGGAAGCTACTTTTCTTTATGAAACCCTTGAAGACCCATCCCTGGCATCTGGAAGAACACAAAGGTTGTCTGAATTAAAACCTGGTCCCTGGATGTTCTAAGAGTGTATGGGTCTGGGGGAGAGGAAGAACTGGCTTTTCTTTGAAACTGGAAAATAAAATACCATTGGCACCTTTGTCCAACCAATACACAAAGCATACACCAGGGTTGGAAGTTGTTAAATCTAATTATTTTCTTCCTAGTTTCCTTTGTTGTGAGTTCTAAGTTGCTTTGTGCCCTTCAATCCTTTACAACTTTTACATTTCTACAAATCTATAAAAATAAATAGGCCATTTCCAGATTACCAGCCAGCAACACCACATCCTGTGTTAGAGCTGATGATAAATCAGTAAGAGGCAGGTAGTCCCTGAGATGCATCTGGGAATCATCCCCATCTCTGAAGAGAAGTATACAGCATTCAACTTTAGCCAAACCTTGTTCGGCCTTGGCATCTGCTGAGTTTAAATGGTTATACCATTTTTCCCCTGAATCTAAAGATTATGGTTTTTTCTAATATACTCCTTACTTTTTATTTATTTTGGGATATAAGAACATAACCCCTTGAGGAAAATCTGTATTGGCTTTAGCCATGATTCCCAGGTGTATCCTAATTAGCTTTAAAACTTATAAAAATCTTCAAGTAGAAGACAGCTAAAGCAACTAGCAGCCACAGTTTGGGCTAATTAACTCTTCTGGTAACATCTAGTGACTGGAAACCATGGTCTCAAAGATTTTGTGATGATGTAGCCACCCAGGATTTTATCTGCTCTTTTAACTTCTTTTACATTAATCAGCTTTATAATGATTAACAATCTAAAAGTATTTTTAGTTTAAGTTATTTTTCTTTTCCCCTTCCATTTGTGTTTTCTTCTTTCTTTTCAGCTAAACCCTTCAATCTCTGCTTACAATATAAGAATTTCATGAAACACCCTCTCGGCGGGGGAAAAGGGAATACATGGGAGGACAAGAGTGTCGGGAATAATCTTTCTTTTGCATCATGGATTTGACATTCCCAGAAGAAAGGGCAGACTGAGACTGGGCAAAGGCAAGGAAAAGTTTTGCCAGATATGACTGTTTCAGAGAAGTTCCATTGTGTATCCCAGATTCTTAAGCTGCACTATGCCATATTCTTCAACTCCCTAAAGGAATGCTATGTCCCCTCAGACTAATCTTTTTTAGCTGAGCTGCAGTACAAGGAAAGCCACACCTGTGATCATACTTAAATAGTAAGATGGCCCCTGAAGGGACCCAGCTATGGACACCTTAATCACACACAGCTGTTCACCCTCCTAGGACAGCCAGCAATCGGCCCGAAAAGACTTCAGTGGAAATATACTTGGTCCCACTGACCTCTCTCCCACCACTCCAGAAGATAAGGTTTCCTTTTAAGATGACCTGTTGTGTCAGTTTGAAAGTATTATGTACCCCAGAAAGGCCATGTTTTAATCCTGATCCAATCTTGTAGGAGCAGCTGTTTCTTTGAATACTGATTCAATACTGTAGGTTGGAATCTCTTGATTAGATTTTCTCCCTGGAGATGTGACACATCCAACTGTGGGTATGAGCTTTGATTAGATGGAGATGTGACTCCACTCATTCCAGTTGGGTCTTGATTAGTTTACCGGAATTCTTTAAAAGAAGAAACATTTTGGAGGGAGTCAGATATGACAGAAGCCTCATAGCTGACAGAAATTTCAGAGCAGAGCTGACACAGAGACATGGATTTTTGGAGATGCTTGGAGCCCAGCAGATATCACCATGAGATGTTATGCAAGTCAGAGCCTGGAGAGAGCCAAGGGAAGCCAAGAGGTGAAAGCTAGTCCTAGAGAAACAAAGTGAAGAACCTCCAAAGGGACAGAGGCTGAAACCACAGAGCCTAGGAGCAAGGGCCCAGCAGAGGCCAACCATGTGATCACCCAGCTGACAGAGATGTGCTAGACCCTTCAGCCTTTCTTGAGTGAAGCTTACCTCTTACTGGTACCTTAATTTGGATGCTTTCACTTCCTTAGAACTATAAACTTGTAACTTCTTAAATCCCCCTTTATAAAAGCTGTTCCAGTTGTGGTATATCACATTCTGGCAGCTTGCAAACTCACACACCTGTGTTTTACCAACTTCCAGTTTACCTGTGCTGAGAAGGCTATTTCAGAAGATGTAGTGAAGAAATAGAACTTTTTGATCTACTGAGGAAGTAGAATATTGGCTCAGAAATCAAAAGAGCTAACCTTTAATCCCCCCTCTGTCATTAACTAGTTTTGTGACTTTAGAGAAAACAGTTTCTTCATATGAAGCTTAAGACAGAGGATCTTGAAGGCCTCTTCCATCCACAGAGTTTCTGTGAAGGGCCATATTCACCCACTTCCTCCTTTGGAGACCACCAGCTAACACAAGGTGAAGGAAAAAGAGTAAAGAAAACCCGACTCACACCTTATAGGACTGTAAGGGAGTTTTCAAAGGTACCTGCTTACCAGTGTTTTCTGGGATCAAGAGAGGTCTAGCAGGCCAGTGTTAGTTATAAGACCTACATTAGCCAAAATAATACATTTTCTGATACATTGGTCACCAAGTCAGAGGGCTGAGTTGAGATTCCCTGGTCAAGCAATAAAGCAACTTTAAAAGTCTAACTAAAATGAATAAATATGACTACAACAACAGACACAACAAGTGAACATTTAGTCCCATCTTGTGCCAGGCACTTGAACTAGGGATTTCTGCCTACATTTTCTCAGTTTAGCATTATAAACATACCCTATTCTCTCATTCCCCCCAGCTGCAAACCCCCTCCCCTGGCTGGTCTGCTCTCAGTGTATCTGTAAACAAATACTGTGTACAGCAGGACCTTCTCACACAGGCACACCTAAGGACTTCAAGGCCTTCGTCTCATTGCATTGCTTCTGGGTGGGAAGAAAAGCCCTCCATATTTGTCAAAAAGAAAAGAAATCTTAGTGTTCAACTGCCCCTTCTTATTGTACTTCCCTGAAGTCTCCAGGAATATTGTATCTGTACTAGGAGGGATAATTCTAGTGTCTAAATCAATATCTGCAAAAGCTTTTAAGCTATAATAACTGTGATCTTCAGCACTCAATATATCTTGACAAGAACTTCCTCTTTCTCAAGTGAAGTGAGTAAACTCTTAGGTAGGGACATTTAGATCCCTTATTTGGCTGCATAATACTTAATTACTAAACCAAATACAAGGGGCCAGGAATTCCCAAGGATATATTTTCATTCCCCTGTAAATCTAACCAGCCCAGACTTGATCACTACATTGTAGTGATGCTTACTGGGTTGATTTTTAGCAGTCCTTTCATCTTCATTTTGTAAACCTTGATTTTTCCCTCCAAAGTATTGAATGGAGTTAAAATTAGCACGGTGGTGTTCTTTTTTTTTTTTTTTTGCTTTTTGTTTTTTAGTTTAACCTCCGTTTCAACTTCCTGTTACTGGGTACGTTTTTCTGGTTGTTTTTTGTTTTGTTTTGTTTTGTTTTGTTTTACAACAAACAGCTCTATCCTTGACCAGGGTCTAAAAAGAAGTCAGAAGAGTTCTGGGAATAATGGTCCCGCCTCACGCCTTGTTTCACACACTTCCTTTCTCTCTTCTGGGACATGGAGCCAACATTGACTTCTAAGGAAATTCACTTGAGGCTCAATTAAAACAACAGAGCACAGAGAGGAGGAGGTACAGCCTCACCTCTGCTTCTCTGCTAAGGTCTGTTTCCAGGTCCAGTCCTACAGAGGAGGCCTTTTGAGGGCTTGTGGTATAAGACAACATTTGGAGACTAAACCCAGCACCTCATTCATTTGACAATTGCTAGATCACCTCAACTGTCCTTTGTAAGTGCAAACTCCTGAAGATTAAAACTGGAAGGATCATTTCCCATGGAAAGGAGCGCTCATGGTTTCCAATCTTCTCCCCACTTTCTCTGACTTCTTAACAATTGCCATTTGCATACACGTTACAAGGGGAGTGCAGTGTTATCTGTGTAGGAGGATGTAGGGGTATAAACTACCCTTCACTTTGTTAAGATTTCTGAGAAGGCCACTTCACATACCCATTTTCTTGTTATGCTCTCTCTTTAGCATTGCTCATAGAAAACAGGCAAATATAGTCTATCCCTTCCTCCATTTTTCCTCTGTAGCCTTCTATTCTTAGACTTGGGCCCCTTTCCCTTAATTTCTTCAGGCCTACTGTGTTGCAGCATACATGATACCTCCTCCTTTCTGTTTGTTTTTCTCTACTGCACCCCTTTGATCTGCTCCCATTCTTTAATATTTCTATTGGTAAATTATCAATCCAATCTCTAAATTATCAACCCAATCTCTAAACATCATCTGCTCCCTTCTGACAAATCAAACCATCGTGGCTCTTTTATTGAAGCATCCTGACATTTATCACTTTCCTTCAAGGATTCATACTGAAATTCTAAAAGCAGTCACCAAATCAGTCTTTGCCAAAAAAAAAAAAACAACTCTCAAGGTAAAAGGCTGCATTTGTGCTGATAAGGAGTAAAGGCCCATGGTCAGACAGTTGACAGCCAGCTAGAAATCCCAGTTCTGCTAAACACCAGCTGTGTGACCTTGGTCACATCACATAGCCTCTGGGCCTCAGTTTTTCCCACCAGCAAACTGAAAATATGATAGTCTCCATCTCATAAGATAGTTGTGAGGATTAAAATCTTATTTTGGAACTATAAACAACAAGGGCCAAGGAGGGCAATTTTAGCCAAAGACATGATAAAAGAGATATTTTTAAAAGATTAATTTGGCAACAGATCATAGGGTGGGCTGCTGTGAGGAGAGTAGGCAAGAAAACCACTTCGGTGGCTTTTGCCGGAACCAAGATAGCAACCACGCAAGCATAAAAGAAGGAATAAACTTAAGAGATTGTAAGAACGGATCGATATACTCAGCATGACTTCTAAAGGGCCTTTAAACAGAGGCAAAGCATTTTGACACTTGAGAATAGTGTCTTATAGTCGATCTGGCTCTTCTGTTAGCAGAAACTCATTTATTTCAATCATCCATTACCATACATTGTCACCTAGCAGATAGTAAGGTACCAGGGCATTTGAAATATATAGTACAGGTAAATTCTGATAGATGACTGAGAAGGAAAACTTGGATGAGATGCATTCCTAACCTCAGTGAGTATCCTGGCAAATACAGTAAACACTTTCCCGTGGTGAAGCAGAGACCACCTAGAGGGAGTCAGTGGCTTTAGACAGAGCTGATGGAAGATATTGACTGCAAATCTTGCCTTCTTCCTAATTTCAACTGGCAGCTTTGGCCCTGCTTGATTCTACCCACTCCTTGGCTCTCTATCTTGTAATAAACTTTTTACATGTACAAGGTGGCACCATGGCAGTTATGTCAGCTGTAAAGACAAAAGGCTGAAGCTAGATCTAGTTTCAAGGCCAAGTAATTCAAAAGGCCTCTTGAATATAGGGACAAAGGAAAAGATACTCTGACTATAATCATTATTGCTCTGATGCTGTAAAATGCATTTATTTATTAATCATTGAGGACCCCCTATGCATGAAGTTCTGAGTTAAAAAAACATTTAAAAATTATAAAGAATGATGTATGCCCTCCAGGAACATACCTCTGCCTAGGAGAGAAGATATAGGCCTGCTAAAATCGAGGGATGCAGTAGAAGTTGGCACAAGGCTATACAGAGCAAATATTCAGGCCTTATATCTAGTAATAGTCTTGGATAGGCTACTTTCTGGAATGTGATCAATAAGGCATCACAGAGCAATTCTCAAGTTGTGTGAAGGAAAGCTATGCTTTGGGGGGGGGGGGGGGCAGGCACAGCCATTCATGTAAGTGCTGGATCGCAGAGATTTCCAAAACCTAGACAAATGTTAAGCAAAAGGGATGAACGAGGAGAAGCTGTTTAAGGGAAGACTGGCCTTGTCAGGGGCCCCTTTTCACTTCACAACTGTGTTACTTATGTGTTTCCAACCAGGCTGAGAGAAAGGTTGGAGCATTTCCTCAGACAATGGCCTAATTGAGAGGTCACTTCCTGCCTCTTTCCACACCCCTGAGGGGAAATCCCATACTGATTCCCAATACACAGAGACAGCTATGTTGAAAGCCAGCCTTCAAAACATATGCCTGCTGGCCAGAGTAATAAGCCTCTAATTTAGAGTTTAGATGTGAGTTAAAGATAAATATTCATGTTTAAATGTCTGCTCAAATATAATGCAATTGGTACCACTGTTCAATTCACAATCATTGCAAAGTAGCTGTCAGTGTTTTCCTATACTTCGCTGATGCTATGATTTTTTTCATATCATCTAAGAAACAGAAAGTCTTCACTCCCAAATGAGCAACATTTGAACTTAACCCTGACCCTAACATGATAAAAATCTGCACTGTTGAAAAGAAACATAAAGTGTTCTGTTGTTTTGTTCTGTCTCTTCCCCTGAAAGCCATCCAAGGGCAGAATCCTGTTGCCTGTGTTCACAATGAATATGACATAGAAAGAACATGGTATTTTAGACAGAGCTTTCAGAAAAATCCATATAAGGGCAAAAAGAAATATTTGATGCTGAATTCTTTCCTAATTTAAGACATTTTGAGTCAGTTTTTATTTTTTAAAAATAAAAAGGAATAAGAAGAATTCTAGGACAAAATACTCCTGGGATTTCCAAGTCATTGAACAAACCCAAGATAGTTTAAATGCCCCCTCCATGTGCCTAAATCAGTACCAGCCTGCAAAAACAGTTCCATGCTTTCCAATGCTGTTCCTTATCCACTGAATCTGACATAATTCAATATTCTAGCATTTGAAACATACTGATGTGTTATGCTTTGAATTGCTCTGAAGTTACCGCACAGGAAGATTACAGAATCTAGCACAATGTTCATTAAAGCAGACCATCTGCAACAGAATCACCTGGGATGTTCTGAGAATGCAGAGTCCCAATCCCATTTATGGAACACTGCACAGAGTTGCTGAATCAGGGAACTCTATGGGAGAGGCCTGGGTATCTGCATTGTTAGCAAGACAACCTTGACCTTATTGGGAAGAATCTTGGACTTTGAACCCTAGTCTTACTTCTACCACTAAACATTCACTGTAGGATTTTCAGCCAGTTGCTTAATGTCTTTCTGAATCAGTTTTTTCAACTATATCATAGATTTATTGCAAGGTAGTATGTGCTGAAGTACTTATACACATTTAAAAAAAAAAAAAACATATGTACTTGGGAATTTCCCAGTTGGATGATAAAGTCTCTGCAACCCAGGAATCTCTTTACTATATTTTACTTATTGGCAATGTCAAGAGGCTGGATTCAAATAAGTAGTTTATTAGTAGACTCTACAGCACAAAAGTTAGAAGAATTTGTACTCTGATACCTGGAATAAGGGACTAGAAGGCCACACCAAGGTAGGATTTACCCTGGTGAATTTACCATTAAACAGGCTCATCCCTAGGACTTGCCATTTATAAAGTGAATATATAAGGTCTCTTTGCCAATTTTTATAATTTACACCAAGAAAAATAACTCAGGTGGCCTGATAAGTCATGTTGGCCTAACTAATGTGGAATTACAGTTAGACCAATTTTTTTAATTTTTAAAAGATTTTTTATTGAAGACATTATTTTAACACTTTCTAAATGTAAATACCTTAAGAGTGTTGTATTATACCCCTATTTTACAAATGAATAAACTGACTCACAAGGAAGCTAAGTGGTTTACTCTGGGAGCCAGATGTCTGTCAAAGGGGCAAGACCTGTGCAGGGGCGAGGACGGTGATGTGCACTGGGAAGAGAGCTGACACACAGGCTGACGCCCACCACTGGGACTCACCTCTCCTACCTCCCACGGATGACCAATGCCCTTGCTTTAATTAGCTAATGCTGCCAGGATGTAATATACCAGAAATGGATCGGCTTATATAAAAGGTATTTATTAAGTTACAAGTATACAGTTCTAGGGCTTAAACTTTCCAAATTAAGGCACCCAAAGAAGACACCTTGACTCCATAGAAAGGGTTGGATGGCATCCAGGTTTCCTCTATGCATGGGAAGTCACATGGCTGACGTCTGCTGATCCTTTCTTAGCTGCTCTGGAGCAAGGGCTAGATTTCTTCACTTAGCTTCCCTTGGCTGTCTCCAGGTTCTGGCTTTTCAGCACTGTGGATCCTTGCTTAACATCTCATGGGAAGTCACATGGAACCCTTGCTGGGCTGCTCTCCTGGCTTCCGGCTTCAAACGGCTCTTACAGATTCCGTGGCTCCTCCTGGTGTTTTTCTCTGCATCTCCACATGTCTGTGTCTGTCAGTTTTCCAAGCATCTCCAAATGTCTGTGTCTGAGCTTTCTCCAAAATGTGTCTCCTTTTAGAGCACTCCAGTAAACTAATCAAGACCCACTTGAATGGACAGGGCCACACCTCTTGCACCCATGTCTGGGTATGTCACATCTCCAGGGAAACAACCAAATCAAAAGGTTCCATCCTAACAATAGGTCACCACAAGATTGGATTAGGATTAAAAGAACATGGCTTTTCTGGGGTACATAACAGTTTCAAACCAGCACATCCCTTCTTGCTGATTGACACATTTATTTTTCTAAATATGGTTAAGCTTTCAGTCAGATTTAGGTTGGTTTTCTAAGCTCTGGGGTCTTTCTGCCTTGTGAAGTTAGTGTCTCCTCAAATTTGTTTTATGTGGTGAGAGATGAGCACTGTTTTCTATGAATAATTATGTATTTATGTTCATGGGTATTAGAACGAAAAGTACAAACACTAGATCAACCCTAATTTCGAAACTAGTTATCACAAAGTTGAGGTTAAATAGTATAAAGCGGTGAGTTGATATAAAGTCAACTGATGAAAAACATTAACTAATAGTGTAGGTATTATACAGCTATCACCAATTTGTGGAAGTAGTTTACTAATAACTGAAGTTTGGGACCAGCTGCTTTAAATTGGCTTTGCATACCTCTCTCTGTTTCATTCTGAGTTAATTGTAGCATTTAACTTCGAGAAAAAAATATTCATGTCAAATATTCATTTCTCTGTTTCCAAGTTGTTCAGGGGATACCTCAATGTAGCCTCTTTTGAGCCAATACTATTTAAGACTTATCTGAATATAAAGTCTAATAAGGGCAGGCAATGGTTGCTCAGTGGCAAGTTCTTGCCTGCCATGCCATAAACGCGGGTTCGATTCCCGGAGCCTGCCCGTGCCAAAAACAAAAAGTCTAATAATAGTTCAATTTATTAACTATTAACAGGAATTACACACTGTTCTAGTCATTTTACATATACTATTGTTAATCATGAAGAGAACTCCTGTGTCATAAATATCATTACCCCTAATTTAGAGTTGTGGAAACTGAGACAGCAAATGCGGAATAATTTCCTACAGCCTCTTAACTTACTAAATGTAAGGGCCAAAAATGGAAGCCAAATCTGTCATCCCTGGAGCCCCTATCCTTTCCCCATACACACTGCCCTTCAGTGCTAAATTTCTTAAAATATATTGGCAGAATAGTTTAAGTGCCTTATGTAGTAAAGTTTCAGTGAGTATACTGTGTCGCAGAAAAACTACAGGCTATTTGTGCTAGTGTGTGTATGCAAGTGAAACTGAATCGAATGAATTACATACAAAAGTTGAGGGGTCTGCCAGCCCACTGTATCTCCTTTCCTCTGAGGCCAACACTCTATCCTTCCCATGGAGATGAAAACTGCAACTACATTTGTACATAAGAACTTCAACCTGTCCAGGCCAACCAGGGTTTGTCAGCTAATCCTAAACTGATTTTCTTTCCTGGAAGTCTGGACTGAAGACTACTTTTATAAGCAGTAGACATATAAACGTGGGAGCTGTGGGATAGTAGAAGGTATGGAGAAGAGAGGGACAAGATTGAAGCAAGGGTGCCCCAAGAACCAGACAACAAGTCTCTTCAGAAAAAGAGAGAAAGACTTAGGGAGTTAGTCCCTGGATTCCTAGTTATAGCCCTAGTTAGTACATCTCCCCGCCTCCCCCGAGCCCTGGGAATGATCCTTACAATAAAGTCTTATGTTTTAATTAAGCTAATCTGACATGCTAAGTAATACAGCCATATGCAGGAAATTTTTCCTTAAAAATGCTTTCCAATGAATGAACCTGAACCATTCAGTTATCATATAATCATTTACTGGTAGTCACTACATGTTAGTTCTATGAGTTAGTCCACTTAACTACTCTGTAGCCTATACACTTAATATGCAGATAAATGAGTAAGGTACTTTGATGGGCTTGATTAAACGGTCTAAATATTTTTCCCTCATAAAGACATTCAAATGAGAACATATTTTAATATTCTCCCTCCAAACAGCAAGATCACAAAAGATGCCTTTATTTATCAAATAAACCACAGTTCATCTCATTCAGCTCTCCTTTTCTTGGTTCTTTAACTCATCCTGTCTTAGCCATTCTTACTAGAAACTTCAGAATAAGTTTTGGCCCAGACAAAACTAGAGGCAGAATTAGCAACCAAAGCATGTGTATTTTAAAAACTGCCCCTTACTTAGCATGTGTTAATATGATGGTGCATACCAGAGGAACAAAATAAAATCATCACAAGAAATGACTGCAAAACACAGGCACTCTGGATATTTCAAAAATAAGTGCTTTGGATGGTTCAAGCAATTTGGTTTTGATTTCATACATCACCAAAGTAAGACATTAAAGGAAAGTCTATGCATAGCACTTTTTTATTGTTCGTCCACGTTTTCCCTTGGGTTTAAGAGAAAGAAAGAAAAAACAATGGAACATTGTAGCATTTTTTTCTATTGAATTGATTTTTTTTAAGAGTTTAGCAATTAAAATCAGATTTTTTTAAGCAAGAAAAAAATACATCTGGGTAAAGCACTTTTATTAACACTTAGCAGAATGTGGATTCAATTATTGGCTTTTAAACCACCCTGCAAAAATGGCATTGACTCTAATGGAAAAATTGGTGGATTCAAAGTAGAACAACATTTTGACGCTAGGAAAATTAAAAGCTAAATTAAAATTTGTTGTAAAATAATTGCAAATGTATTAATCCTAGGAAAATTCTAACTATAAGGTCTTTCCAGGTAAATTGATCTTTTCTTAAGTGTTTTACTGATTGTTTCTAGCTTATTACAGAAATTCATCAGCCTGTAGCTATTAAAAACAGCAGTTTGATCCTCCAGGTAGATTTGGTGTAGCAAATCCACATGGGTGTTGGTAATCCAGTTTCTTGACCTTGACTCTTTTGACCTGAAGATTGTTCTTTTCAGCACTTCAGCCCAAAAGAAGAAAGGCAAATGCAGAGGTGCGGGTGCAGTTTGTGCTTTATGAACTGGAATAAAATTGGCAGATTCTAAAATATCCATGTTAGGAGACCTTAGTCAAAGTTATAAACACATGTTATTTTAAAAAAAGTCTTAGTAGTGTATTAATATTATTATATATCATGCTACAGATGGGTTTACTTCTATGAAGTGAACAGTTTGCTGCAAAATGACTCGAGATTGCTTTTGAAAGGAAGAATTAATGGATGTGACTTAAAAATGAATATTTCTGCTTGGTAACCTAAACACTCAATGTGCATTACTCATGGAATTTATTGGAGCATTCAGAGTAATTATTAGGCATTAGTAATATAATATTTTAGCATCTAGCAAAGAAATGGACCACACTTGTCTTACACAGAAGAAACAACTTTTTATGCAGGGTCTAGTAGGGAAAATGTCTTCCTAAATTCCCACAAATGAGGCTTTAATTCCTCATTTGTGGAAACCTGTAGCTGTGACAAAGCAAACACCTTTGAACTACCTGCAAACTGTTTTTTCTGCTGGCAGGATTCTCTTGTACTCCTTTCTGAGGGAAGAAGTATTGTTTCCTCTTCAGCTTGAACGTCCCCTCTTCCCTGAAACTTTCCCCTCATCAGCTCCTTCCTATCACCCAACCCCCACTGCCGTAGAATTAATAAATTAATCACATTTCTGTGTTACCGCGGCATTGTGAATACCTGTAGCACAGCACATATGATCACGGTATATTATAATTCGCTCTGCTTACACGGATCCATCACCACTACACTGGAGACTTTCAAAAGCAGGGACAACGTGTAATTCGTCCAGTGCCTTGTTTGTCAAAAAATGTTCATCCGAAATAAATAAATCAAATCCTCCTATTGGAAGTACACACATTCACTCATTCATACCTCATTCACTGACAAAGTACTTTTATTAAATATGCGTTTTGTAACTTATCACAAAGGAGTTCCTCAGATCTAATCCTGAGAAGCAGAGAGGGGGGAACTAGAAGTCATTGGAAATCTTTTAAATGCATGACAATATGCAGTGGAGCTGGACAAAGGGCAAAGAAAAAGATAAAAGACAATTTCTTCTGTTTAAAATTGTTGCCTGTAGTTATGTCTGATGTTAAGCATATAACGTGTACTAATGAAAACTTGTTGAAGGATAGATTGATTGGTTATAGCTAAAGTTCAACTGTTTTCTGTCAAAGCAGGTGATAAAAATATCTGCTTTCTTATAAAGTTGAGTTTTGTCCAGACAAGTATCTAACGCATGCAAGACTGATGCCATTCTTTACTAAAGCCTTCAAAATCTCTTGTATGCACATCTTCATTTTCTAAATATCGCACCAATGATTTTATTTATATAGTATTTGTTCAAGCATTATGCTTCTTTCTTTTTATGCTGATTTTCTCAAAATCAGAGAAAATATTATCTCTTTGAACTAAAAACTAGTATAGTAGTGCCCAGATAAACTAGGAAATTTAATTCATTGGTTCTTTACGGGGTCAGTGATAACTTAGCAATGCGCACCGCAAAGCAATGCCAGCTTGGGCACTCATCTTGAAGATCGAATGGGAAATTTACCCTTGGTGCCAGGCATCAAGCATAAGAATTTACAAGTTCTTAAACTTTCAGAGTTGGACAGGACTTGAGAAATAATCTGTTATCATTTCTTCCGGTGCAGGGATCCCTTTTATCCCATTCCTCACAGGTAAATGCTGCCTAGCAATAACCATCGACAGAAACCGTTTTCCTCACAGCGAACCCAGCCCACTTCCGAAGGAGTCTCATTCTTCGAATGCACTTACATTTACTGAGTCAAAGTCAGAAACCCTGAACTTCAAATGGTGATCCTAGCCCTCACCTCCAGTGTCTCAAAGATTTCATCTAATCCCTCTTTAAATATTGAAAGGCAGCCATGGCTCCCTCCAGGTGTTTTCCAGTACAGCCCATAAACCTGACCAGGACGGTATCACCCAGCACACACGTGTCTATTAACCACATGACGCGCGCTGATGCCAGCACTTCTCCAAACAATTCAATAAGCAGAGCGAGTAGGGTGTGACCACTGCTAAGAAGCTCAGGTTGGTTCTTGAGCTCACCGCCTCCTTCTGGGTGCACATAACTAAACTATTGTATAATCCATTTGCAGTGTTGCTCCTTTCAATTTCCAGGACCCTTATTTCTCTCTGTATCAGTTACAGCCCATCCAGGGCAAAAACCACTTTAAGTATTTAAAACAGGGGGTACCTAATTCGGGGAACTGGTTACCCAGAGGCAAAAGGACTCACTGAACAGGGGGCAAAGAGGAAATCCAGAGATTTGTTACAGAGGGAAGGCCCTAGGACGTCTAGGCTGGAGCGGGGAAGAGAGGAGCCGCTGGTACCGGAACCAGGAGTCGGGGTCACCCCGAGGAAGCTGAAAATGTGACAAAACTGGAGTTAGAGCTACAGACATGATACCACCTAAGACATTTCCAGAGATACCACTGGAGGCATAGGGAGAGGGTGGAGAGAGTGAGAAACCAATCTGGCTTTCTCCTCCCTCCAGCCCTTCACTCTCCCATCAGGGCTTGGCACTGGCTGAACAGGCTGGGAAATCAGGTGACACAGAAGCCTGGAAAATGCAGACAGTTGGGGTGGGGAGGGGGCAAACATGGAAGAAGGGAAGGGCAGGAATGGATGCCTGTTCACCATTCTCCGTAATTTATCAAAAGTCATGTGCATATATATATTCAGTATATACAGAGTTGCATATATTCGGTACTTTTGATGACACCTTAATGATAGCACTTATTTTACTATGGTTTGTTTTAGAGTTTGCTCTTCACAAAAATGTCTTCCCTAAATCCGAAAAGGCATGATGTAACTTTTATTGTTGCTGTTGTCACTGTTATTAATAATTATTATTTACTTCCACAGCATTTACTACACAAACCATTTGCACACAGGAGATACTAAATTAATACAGTCTGATTCTGGAAAACAAATTTTTCCCAAAAATATATTGTTGTTCTTTTTTTATTTCCACACCTGTCTGAAGTTCAATTTCTGCTTGTTTTTGCATTACATTTTTAAGTTTACAGAGGTGTTTAATAGATAGTTAAAGGAGTTAAGTAGAACTGATTCCTTCTTAAATGATTAACTCGACAATATCTGCATTTACTGGTCGTTTTTCAAACAATATACACCCAGTTTTCATTGTTGGATGAATATGAAATGCATCATCATGAAAATATTCAATTGATGTATCAATGATACATATCAAAAGGATTTTGACATTATATTTGTATATTGAAATAATTCCTTTTATCTTTTGAGTTTTAACGAAAGGGAACTTTTACATGGTTTCCTTGGCACAGCTAATTTAACACTTAACAGTTGTACAGCTTTAAAAAATCATCACTCAGCTATCTGAGTTAATGAATTAAACTGATCTTTCTCCAACAAAATGGCAGGTATTAACAGAAATTGGTGGGGTTGAATACCAACCGGGACATTGTGTTGATTCGGAATGCAAATCCAGCTTTTTCTGACTACCCAAGGAAATATTTTAATCATAGACAATAGACTAATCCCCAGATGACAATGTATAAAGCTAGGCTGTCCCATGCAATAGCCACCGGCCTTATGAAGCTATCAAACACTTGAAATGTGTCTAGTCCAAATTGACACATGCTGCAAGCATAAAATATACATCAGGTTTCAGAGACTTAGTATGGAAAAAAGAATGCAAAATAATTATTGAATATTGTTATATTGATTAGATGTTGACATGATAATAGTTTGGATATGTCAGTTAAATAAAATCTATTGTTATAATTAATTTTACCTCTTTCCTTTTTACTTTTTTAAAGTGGCTATGAAAAAAAATAACATTATACGTATGACTCGCATTTGTGGTTCTCTTTATATTTCTATCGGACAGGCTGGTCTAGAGCAAACGAAGAAGTGACAGTCTGCTGAGACAAGACACAGTAACTAAAGGAGAAGTCATCTCTCCCTCTAATTAGCTTTGTAATAGCGACAAATTCAATGTCAGACATTTAAAGAGACAAGCCTATTCTCTTCACTCAAGCAAAACTCCCACTGTGGTTAGTAAGAGTTCTGCCTGAGTGAAACAAATGAGATTAGACCCACGATGTTTACTTCACACTAAAACATTTTCTCTTCTCCGAAACTTTTGTAGTGTACTGTTGGCTATCAGGCTATGGAAGTATAGAATAGAGAAAGGAAGAAAGAACAATTTGAAAGTGTTGTTTTGAAACATGTAACTAGGGCTGTCAGCTGCTTGTTCTTTCCATTTTGTACATTTACATTTCCTGACTGTAGTTTAAGAACATTTCACTGCGTGTTCCTATCAATCATCCCTAACCCAGAAGTGTGCTGCACATTAGTAACAGTTAATTGGCATATTTAAAGTAAATAGCTGCTTAGTTTTGTTGTGAAGGTTTTGCATCTAAATCTATAACACCGCATGCTTTGTCTGTTCAATAACAAATATCCCTGTCTGCACGATGCCACCTCTGACAGTAGCTGAACAGAGATGCAATTGCACTGAAATACCCAGCACACTAGACTGCAGGCCAAACAGCTTGTAACGCGCAACTAGGCACTCTTTGCCCACCAAGCAATGCTCATACATAGGGAAGAACACAGAGACAGAAAAAGGAGAGTAGAGTTTTAGGAGGACAGTTAGGAAAAAAGAATAAAATGAAATGAGTACTTTGCCTATACATTTCTGTATGTGTTAATGAACTAAAAGAGGGAAACTATTATTTAGCAAGCATTGTCTTAGCCTCTGTCATTTCTCCAATGCCAGGTTTATACCTAATGAGCAACATACTTCACAAAGCTCAGTGGGAAATATTATTCTATTTCCCTCAGAGTTCAGTAATAAATGGAATTGTGCCTCTTCCTTGGACAGCAGGGCTACAGTGGGAACAGGGTTAGATATCTGATAAAAGAAGAAAAAAATGACAAGCATATTTTCCATCTGTGAATTCAGTACATCTAGGCCTTTTAAAAATAAGGTTTTTAACACCTTAAAAAACAATCTGCACTACACTTAGGGTGAACTTTAGTGTCCCCCAGACCTGGAGAGAAAAATCTTTACCTGAGACCCAAAATTTTCTTTGCTTCCAACAACAGGACGACAGAAGACATGAGCTGTAAAAAGAAAGTACAATAAAAAAATAGAGGAATCAGAAATGCACAAGGAAACCCAAAATAGTTCTGTCTCAGATGCTACAGAAGGAAAGAATTTCAGGATAGAATGGTCAGCAGTATCAAATCTTAGAATGAGGCCAAGGAGGATAGGTCTCTTGTGCGTGAGTGAGTGTGTGTGTGTGTGCGCACGTGCACGCGCACACATTTTATGAATTAAACAAAGTGCTGTCCATTCTTCTAGCCATAACTCTGAAATAGAATTTCCATAGAAACAACAATACAAAACAGTTGTCCATATGGAGCATTATCCTTGTCCAAAAAACCCAATAAACTCGCAAAAGTTTGAGGTGGAACTAATAATATCACTAACAGTACAATTAGAAATCAGTGATTTCTTTAAGCTCTATGAAGAGCTTAAAGAAGAGAAAAAGAAAAGTCTCTATGAAAATGACCTGAAGAGTTAACCATTGCTCATTTCGAATATTATTTCTATGAAAAAATTAAAATATGAATACAAAAAAACCTTACTTAGAATTACATTTAGAAACATCATTACTGATAAGTATGTGTTTGCAAGTTTTATTATGGGCTCAACCCAGCTATGGCATTTTTTCAATGTTTGGAATACAATAACATGACCCAGAAAGGTAAGGATAGTCTGGGATGTGTCCTCATGCACTTCCATGTATTGTAACTACTTCATAAGGAAAAAAGATGAAAAGTTGCAAATACTGTTATCTCAAACATCAGAAAGTATGGAGAGAAACTTTTTTCAGTAAAACTATCAGGAATAATGTCCCAACTGTTATAAATTTCTAGTATCAAGTTCTTCAGTTGAGGTCCATGGTCTTTCACAGTTCATTTCTAAATAGATGTTTTCTCATCACTAAACTCAACACTAAAAATGCCAGAATACCTAATGTTTTCTAAGCCCTCTTTCCAAAGAAGTTTACCTCCTTCTTATTGGTAGCAATACCATCCAGGATATATTAGTCTTGGGACAACAATGCCAGACTATGTTCCATTCCTTCCACCATACAATATTTCCAGGATGTACTCCATTCTCTCCACAGCAACCATTAAAGCTCCTGAGTCATGGCTAATGTGCAACTTGATGATTGCTATAACCTCCTTTTTGTGGGTGGATCCATTGTTTCTATTTCAGTCTATCTTATGTAAGATGATGAAACTGTGAACTCTAAAGTGGTGCTTCTTAAACGCTATCTGTGTTAATTAACAAGTCCCCCTCCCCCAGCAATTCCATCATGGACTGATACTTTTGTAAACTAAAAGAAAATGAACTTTAAATGTGATCACATTCTTGGAAGTCATGGTAATGTCAAATTGCTACAAAAATTTCTAAATGCTTACTCTCAGTTTCTGTATTTGTCTTGTCATAAACTGTTAACAGGTTACATGCCAGCACAGATCTGCAGACCACAGTTATACCTACGAACTACCTCCTAACTAGTCATAGTTATTTTCTAGGGTCTCCATTCACAACATTCCAGCCCAAGCACCAACAGTAAACATAAAACTAAAATTTCTGTTAAAATGGGTTGTATCTAGAAATGACCTAAGAAGGTCTTTTCTCTCCCATGAAATACCCTCTGACTTTACTTTAGAATCCTGTAGGTCTAAAATTCTCAAAGGAGCTTACGGACAAAAAGGTACCCATAGCTTGACCAAGCATGAGAGGGCAGGAGAATACTCGAAAATGTGGCCAATGACGTCTTTTAGAGAGGAAGAGAAATGACCCAAACAAAAATCCCATCCAAGTATATTAAAGAAATTTTATAGAATTTTCTGCAAGTTCCAATTTCTTGTCACTAAGATGGCCAAATTCAGTACTTACAGGCAATACAGGGGGAAAACATCTAAGTAAAAAATATCTTCTGTGCTCCATTCCTTTATAGCTAGTAATTTTCTTAAAAATCCATCAAACTGTTGACTTTGAGTTATATAGGCATAATATCCTGATGGATTTCTGAAATTTCAACCATTTTGACTGATGTTGAAATGTCACAGAGATACCGAGAAACTTCTCATTGAGATACTCACCTTACAACTGAACTTCAGTTGACCATTTGTTTTATGGACTGAAATGCAGATAGCACTGCCTCACCCCTAGGTTCAATGAGCAGTAAAATTCCTCTTCCTTCTGGGTTCCATTGCTTGAGCCAGATTACTTTTCATACTGTTTCTTCATAACTTTAAAACATGATCACATTGCATTTTTCTTCAAAACTCTGGCAGATTGTTTGGGCTAGAGATAGATGGAGACAAGAGGCACCATCTGCTGTAAGATCTTTATTCCTTGTTAGCACTACAGGAGTTCTGGTATTTTACATGGTTAAGGCAGAAGCAAAGATTTTTAAAGATGCATAGATTGAGAAGGCGTAAGATGGTCAAATGGCCCTTGGCACTGTCTAATCACATCACCGGCTTCGTTGGTGCAGGTTTCTTTCCTTTTTTTCTTTATCAATTTAGACAACGAGTGGCATATGGTTTCATGATTCACAAAGATGGTCCTTGACTATAGATTTGACGATCTCAACATAACTTCCAGGCTTGCCAGAGTTACACTGCTGCAGAGAGAGCAAACAGCTCATGATATTTCTCCTCTGATGAGTAAGCTCCAAAATCTCAGGTTGAAATTTGATCTGGGCTTGAAAGAAATGAAGCCCTGTCCTCCCAGGCCAGTATCCATGCATTTCCTTTTGCAGAGGGGAGTGTTTATATCTGCATAATTGACACATGGCCTCAGAGATCAAAGGCTCAGATAATGCCCACATTAATTCTATTGACTCATGCTGAATATGTGCTTTGCTCTTTTCCAGAACTTTCTATTCTTCGGGAGTCAAAGGCTTCATGAAATTTAGCTATTCAAGAAATCTGGTGGCTGTTCAATAGCAAAAATGTTCGCCTTTCACACACAATTAAAGGCAGTGTTTTCTAATGGAATTAGCTATGAGTTGGAAGCCAAGAGATCTGCCTGATGATGTTAAGAAGATAATTCAGAGCTTGTAAGGATAAATGAAAAAATGAACTGGAACAGTGTTTTGGAAACAAACTAGATTACCACAAAAAATGAGGTATATACAAGTCCGTCTTGACTGCAATACGTTTGAAAGATGTGCTCGCCTATTGGCCCTTGATTTAGGAAGGCTACTTGGAATTACCACTGTAGGAGTGTGTCGTCAGAAAATTGAAGTGTCTTTGCAATGATCATATTAATGCCATCTTAATCTCTGTGAACTACTCTGCCATTACCCTGTGCACTTTGTCCTCTCTCCCCTTGGGTATTTCTCTTGGCTCTTTCATTAACCTTAAGTTAAACACACTATCCTCCCTTAAACTTTCTCCATAGACTTTCTTACCTCAGGGCTTGTTACACAATTTGCAGGGTCCCTCAATTATGACTTTTTTCTATTGAGTCCCTTGACTACTTATCCCTGCTACCCTCACTTTCTCACTGAAAGCCTCCTCAGGGAATGGAGCAGATACCAGTGGGAAATGGCTTCTAATATGAAAGGAAAAGAGGAAATAACAGAACATGCCTAAGCTAAAAAGGGTGCTATGTTGAAAAAAGTGGATGTCAATATGACAGCAGATGGTGCAGATAAACAATCTTAATACAGTCAACCCAACTTGTTGCATTTGCCACATGGATGTGGTCGTAAATGGTACATATAACTCCAGAATATCACAAGCTTTGCAGGTGATTATTCATTGATGCTCATTAGTCAAGAGCTGTGCCACAACTGATTATTTTGATGATTGTCAGAGTGGCAGCATACCTGACAAAGTTAAGGTCATTCTTCTTAAAAGGTAATGATTTGTGAAGAGTTTTATCTTCTTCATATTAACAGTAAACAAACCATATCCTTTAAAGTTCAAAGGAGACATATCTGCGTATTTTCCAAATGAGTCAGTTTCAATTTTGAAATGGGATTCTGCTTCTTCTTGAACCATATGCCCTAAAATAAACAGTGACTCTACATTAGTCTGTCTTGATAGATTAGGATAAAGCAATCTCCCAAAGGTACTTAATTTCTTCTTTACTCTGTGCATTGGAGGTAAAACAGAAGACAGAGCCCAGGGAGTGCCAACCTCAGTGTGCCCTAAATTGTAACAACTTCCAAAACCCTGGCTAGTGGGGATAAAACAAAGCCAGTGACAAATTCAAGATCCAAGTTTCTATCAATTACCTAAAAACTTCCAATGGTTCCCCACTGAATTGAAAATAATAACACACTTAGCAACCTGACATTCAAAGCTCTCCACAATCTGATTGCAGCCTATCTTTCCAACTTTCCAATTTCTGTATTCATTCGCTCATGCTCATTTTCCTGTAGAAAAATCTATTCACTCTTATTTAAAACATCACATGGAATCCAGCTTCTGTACTCCCATTCAGATGTATCTGTTTGGAGATGTTTCCTTGACCCTCAACATTTCTAAACAGCATTCTCCTTCTAGATCTATCTTAAAGATTCATGCCATCTGTAATTTCTCTCCAGTTACTCCAAACTAAGATGCTCCCTCCCTTCTCTGATCAACTGAAGAAATGATCTCCCATACTACTCATTAGGTACTTAACATGGGCGATCTTTGGATTCCAGTTAATATTTTTAACACATGTCCTATCTTCTCTTCTAACTTCAAGTCAGTTCAGCCCCCAGCTGCTCCAGGTGTTGTGGTTAAGGACTACAGTCTACGTTCCTTGGAGGTGGTCACTCATTTCTATATATAAACTTTATGGAACTTAGAGAAGGCAATCATTATCCTTGTCAATGGATCATTTTATTGACCTCCTGCATTTTACATACAAATAAGGACATAATTAACATTAAATGTCCAACTCCAAATTTCTCCAACCATAAAGACTTTTGCCAAGTGGAGGCTAGCTTTATAAAAGCATATTGCTAGATTCGATTCCCAGCCCATGAACTTCCCAATACAAACAAACAAAAGAAACCAATAAAAACAAACAAAATTCAACAAATCTTGTATTCCGCAATAATAGGATACTCACATGGAAGAAGCATGAAATGTGACCCTGCCATACAGCATGCCAAAAAAAAAAAAAGCATATTACTAGAGCATTCACATAAGCCTTAGGTAACAACCTAAAATCTACTCAGAATGATACAGATTTAGAACCTAAGAAATAAAGTTGAAGTAAAATTAAAATTTCCTTTGAAAATTGGCAGTAGTGTGCTCTGGTTTTTAGACACTTTTCCAATATAGCTAATATGTTGACCATCAACCCTATGGCACAGGAGATTTTTTCAACAAGAGATCTAGATATTGATCTGTAGGATCAATGTCCCATCAGGTATAGATAACAAAAATAAAACATGCAAATTAAGTTTGTTGAAAAGATGCTGAGACACTGTATACTTTCCGTTAAGCTCTGAAAGAAGCATTTTTCTGAGTGACATAGGACAATGGCACATTCTAAAACGTATTTGGGAAAGTAAACTGGGGAAAGTGACAGGATCCAGAAAAATATAGTGGCAATGGCAAATTTAACACTACCTGGAATGTGATTATATCTACATAGTGTTTCTGCACGAGTTTTTTATTTTGAGGTGGCCATTCTCTTCAGATAAACATTGCCAATTCACTCAAATAACAAGGTGGCTGATTCCTTCACTGAAGTAATTGACTAGTTGACTGAACTGACTGAATGTTTAGGTATTAACAAGATTCTGCTCATAAGTTAGAGTTGGCCTTAGAAGTCAAAGAGCATAGCTGTAAAAATGGAACATGCAGAGTGTTGCACGGATCTCCAGCTGTCCACAGGATGTGTCTCTCCTCATCATGTTTTTTGCTTTGTGGCTGCAACAAGCCAGGAACTCCCAGGCTCCCTCCACATTCAGGTGAGGCCATATGACTAGTTATTATCAAAGAAAAATGAGCCTCAACGACGTGGGTTATTTGGTGGTGGGGTGGGGGGAGAGGGGTGAAATGGTTTAAAGCAGTTGTATATTCTCTATGGATCACTCTATGCTTACTGCCCAGACTCTTCTCCCTTCCACGTTTTTATCATTACTTCCTTCTGGTCACTGCAGTTGGAAGGGATTTTGTCATAAGGTAAGATTTCTTTTCCTAAACCTGATACTTATTCATTTCTACTCCCCTATTTTAAAACAAAGTAAGGCTTAGAAAATAACCCAGTTACCAGGTGAACTGGGACCCCTATCCATAAGTCATAATTTAACATGTGATTTTAATAAGGCTAATGATGAGAGTGATAATAATGAAAGGTGAGGGGTTTGCTTGGTTTTTATTTTTTTATTTTTTTAACATGGGCAGGCACCCGGAATTGAACCCGGGTCCTCGGGCATGGCAGGCAAGCATTCTTACCTGATGAGCCACGGTGGCCCGCCCTGCTTGGTTTTTAGAAGACGGATGCTTTACAATAATTATAGTAAGACAAATACCATGTTCTAAAGACTTATTTAATTCTTCCAAAAAGAAATATATATATATATATATATATATATTTCTTTTTAACATATATATATATGTTTCCATTTAAACAAAGCTAAGCAAGGAGCTCCAGCAATCTCTCTATCATATCAGAAAAGGAGAGTCATATGAGCCTATTGCAATGTATTACTTCCAAGGCATTCATTGTTAAGGCCTCTAGGGCACTACTTTAGCCAACTGTTAAAGTTACTGATTTAAACCACAGTCCATCCAAGTGAGTCCCCCTGTAGTGCCCTAACTGTTGCCCAGTGCAAAGATTTGCATTGTCTTACTACGCATCTAATTTAGAATGAACTTACATGATTTCTTATCTGCACTACAGTCTCTTGGAGAAGGTGACATCACCCTGGAGCTGGAACAGGGAAAAGTGTAGAGTTGGGTACTGTGAATTGAAAAGGAATGAATCAAATCCCAATTGTCCAAACGATCTTGGAAATGACATACACTTTACCTAATTGTTCTACAATTTCTTTAACTGCTAGCTAATGTTAGCATTTAAAAGAGAAAATAGGAAGTAGCCTAAGCTTAGAGTCTCATTGTTTTTTTGTATTATTATTTTTAAAAATATATATAAGGACAACTTTTTCTTGGTTTAAACTCATTTTTCCTTTTTCCCCAACTTGCGCTCTGTTATTTGGGGTTTCCATATATAACAGCATTTCTGACCATTCTTAATTGCTCCTTAATGGGTGTTAAGCATAGGAGTGTGTGCAAACATACTTGAGTTTCCTAGCCTTTTACTGTTCCTTGCCTCTGGCCTCTGTCAGGGAGGCTTGCTAACTGCATCTCAGGGGAGCAATCACAAGGCTTGACTCAGCCTGTGGCTCTGACTATCGGGACTTCCCGAAGTCACAACCACTTTGGCGTCCAGAACTGGGAAAAAGCATGCCTACTCTTCATAAAACCCAGAGATTGCAAGGAAAGTGTGAAACTTGAGAGTTGATTAGGGATGCACCTTAAATGGTATCAAGGGAGCCAGTTAGCAATGCAAAATATGAGATAATATAAATATAACATTCACTGCCAGTTGATCGCATATGTGAGCGCCATGAAAAGCAAAATACAACGGAGAAGAAAATTGGAGTCAGCAACAACGCAAGATTTCCTCAAAGATAATTTTACATAAAAGTTCAATTTCATTTAAAAACGTGCGATTGAAATGGCGTGTCAGCAAAATTCGATATTTTTTTTGTCTTTCTGGAACTTAGGTTATTCATTTCTAAAGAGCATGTCTAGTTCTTTTATACCTATATCATTCCTTCCTTGTATGTTCTTGATTGGGAGAAGTTGAAGTTAGAAGCTGCAGTTATTTTGACTGTATTTAAACTTCTTCTGTGACTACCATAGAATGATTCCATTTTCGTTCTTAAGAACCCAAAGTAATTTTAATTCAGGAATTTCTTCTTTAGTCATTTGTTTTTAAGGCACATTGTATCATGCTTAGCTGAGGGCCTTTATTCCTCAGTGCTCTGGTGCAGCTACCTTCCTGTCAGCCTAAGCTTTCTTAGACAGGAGAAAAAAGTCTTTATAAAAGCGTTGGCCTAATTAACAAGAATGAACTAGATTTCATGATGAACAATTTACAGGCCGTTAATAGAGCTCATACATGGTAGCCAGGAGCTAGGTAATTTATCATAAAAGGAATCTCTGCTGCACTCCGAATCCCCACTCTCTTGATATTGCAACCAACTGCATTCACAATTGCCATTTTTATAAGCTTTGATTTACTAACAAATTATGTTGCTGCATTTTATAGTGTCACAAAGAAACTTATAAATGCAGTCAATACTTGCATCTCTGCCCATATGATTTAAATTCTTTGCCAAACAATTTACTCTTCTATCATGTTATCTCTACAGGAAAATAATTTTTCACAGATTTCCTGAGGATTCTTTGTTCTAGCACAAATAATAAAAAAACAATAGCACATTGTTTAACAAGCACCCTAAGTGTTCATTGAAAAGAAACAGATATGTCTCTAAAAGGACAATGCAGTGGATGTAACGAGTTGCAAATGAGGATAGTTTTCAAAATCATCGAGGCAGATAAAATAGCAAATATCCAAAAGTAACTTTTCACAGGGCAGAATTTAAGGTGAGTGAGGCCTGGGAGAATCACCAGCCATGTCTCTCACTGCTTGGTGTGCTACTGCTGTCCCTGTTTAAAACTATAACAAAATACATCACACTCCCCTACAGGGAGTTCTTGATATCCTCAAATTAGACACTTCCTCCAGGAAGGGTCCCTGACCACTCTTATTGTTCCTACGTGCTTTCACACTGCCCTGTTCTTTCTCCTGCCACACACAAAAAACAGAGAACTGGGTTTTATTTGCCTGATAACCATTAACACCCCCCAATGGACCATGAGCTTTGAGACAGGAAGGACCCCTGTTGTCTCAATTCTGAGCCTAGCACAGTGCCTGGGACGTGACATATTTGTAAATGAATGATATCCTGGTTTCCAAAGGCTGTTAATCCAAAAATAAATTCATCCTAGTTATAAGTGTGATCCCATAATAAATTTAGCTACTAAAATTGACTTTGAATTAATCTCTATTTAAAAAAAATAAGAACATTCAAAAGCCATGACTTATTTCACGCCTTTCTCATGACCGGCATTACGGAGACTTTAATATATTCAGTTCTATTTGGATCTTCCACATTTTAAAAGGGACACATTGTAATAAAAGAAGTAGTAGAGAAGGTAATAAAAACAAAATCACTAGACTAGAAATCTAGACGAGAAGGTTAGAGAAATATGATTGTTTAACCTGTAACAGATATGGGCTAATATTATATTCATGGCGGTCTCTGCAGACATGAGGAAAGCACTCTCCACCCCTTGAAGGGACAGAGCTATGGGCCATCATCAAGTTGTTCAGACCTCATAAGTAACAGCTTCCTGACCTAACTGATTATGAGATATGAGAATATGTGTCTATGGGACCACTCAACAGACCAGCATTCAAGTGATTATGTCATTCAATTCTGCCTGCCTAACAACCACTTTTTGTATGGCTGGTCAAATTACAGGCATGCTGTCAATTTTACTTTATCAGCACATATTGCCAAATATCAAATATACTTCTCTTCCATCCTGGGTTTCCTATCTAGACGTTGTGAATATAGGTTCTATTATTTCCTTTATAGCAAGGTAATTTTTCTAAGTAAAAAGGGAAATGAACCCATCCCTCCCAGATTCACTCAGTCACCACAGAGGAGCAGATGCTCTAACAAGTTCCAGAAGGCAGACCTGTGGCTGCTGTCTCTCCCAAAGAAGGTAACATCCCAGCACATGCAAAATGGCTCACAGGAGAATGTAGGTGAAAGGCTGGGACTAGGCCTCTAACATCCTAGCCACTGCATTCCCTCCTGAAGATTTCAATGCATTCCTCTCCTGGAGATGCAGAGACCCAATGCAGAACATGGCACCTGAGGACAAATAGACCCTGCAATCAAAATAAAGCCTAAAATACTCTGTTTTAAGATTCCTAGTGTTACCTAAATAACAAAAATAACAGAGAGGTTAGTTCAGACCTAAATTTACCTTGGAAACTTTTCTTAATTGGACATATTCCAGAAAGTCTCTTTTTCCCAAATAGAATTGGTCACCGACATGTGGATATTCTCTTAATAGCAAAATAAAAATACTCTCTCCCTGGAGCTTTTAATAAAATAGTCCTTTTCCATCTCATTGTCCCAGAACATTTAATCAATTGACACAACAGCTGGGGCAGGTCAAAAGGAGCTACTTTTCTTAATCTATAATTTCAGTAATCATTAGCTATATTGATGGCACACTCATTACTTTAACTTCAAGAGTTAATAGAGTTTTAGTTTCGGCATTTTCTTGTAATGTTTTAAAACTGTAAACTCTCTCAGGAGTCAAGGATAGAAGCCTAGACACTTTATGTTGTGTTCCCATTTTGAAAAAAATCCATCCTCAAGGAAAATTCTCCAGTGGACATATTTTGTCTACAAAAACCTGGCCTCCTATTTAGGAGAGCTTTCTACATGCCACATCATTTCAAGTGCCTAAGAGCTCCTTCCATCCTATCAAACTCTCATGCAAGTTTTCCATTGAATGAAATTTTTTAAATGTAATTAATTCTTCTAAGACAGAACTGAGCACATATTAGAAACCCAAAATTTATTAGCTCCCTTTTCCAGCTCAGGAAAGGATCCGTTATCAGTTATTTCCAAAATCTTGGACGTATCAATAATTTTCATCTACATGGAATATTGTCGCGTCTCTAGTTATGCCATAAGAGCAGAGTCACTATTAAAGCTGTGTGTGTATTTGTGTGCGTGTGTGTATGCATGTGTTTGAATGGAAAAGGGGAGAGAGGTAAATAGAATGAAAGAAATACAGATACTTCCTAGCACACTGAATGTTAAAAGCAGTTACTTAGCTCCGCCTATATATAAAACCAATTTTGTGCCCTTCTCCCTCCCTTCTGACTCCTGAGCAGAGCCAGCTTCTCTTTCTTTATCTTTCTGAGTTTACAACAAGATTCTGATGACCCTATCTCGATTCTGGCAGCAGCGAGCTAAGTACTTACTGACAAGACGAGGCTTATCCCAGGCAGACAATGGGAAATAGATAACTGTTAAAAACGCTTAATTCCAAACATGGGAATGAATTAGCTAACCTACTTTGGCAACGATTTGCCCCTGTAATGAATACCAGGAGGAAAGGCATTCCTTAACATAATGGTGTATACATGGCAAGTGCTTGGATTCATTTATTTAACATGTTTTGCAGAAATTGTGATTGTCTCCATTTTTTTCTGAAACTGTCTCCATCTGACTGTGAATTTTAGTTCTTAAACAATGGTTGTGTTTCAAATATTTGAGAACCAGGCAGGCATCCCCCACCCAATCGCCAAAAAAGTATAAAAACTAGCTAACTTGGGAAATTGTCACCCATATTCCTTCCCCACCGAAGCTTATGAAATGTCTGTGCATATGTGTATTCACATGCAAATTTTCTTGCTGAACATAAGTATGCTCACAAAGCCATAGTCACGTTCTTATTTGTGCAGGCAAAAAGTCTGTTAGAGCGAGGGCTAAATTGCTTGTGCAGTTCAGGGCATCTTTGAGCAGCACACCCTCTCTACAGAAAGTGGGCCACTCATCTAGGCATCCTAGTATTTTGACATAAGCCTTGTCAGATAGAAGATTCCATGCTACCAGATACACTTCTTTTGAAAATGTCATCCAGGCTAGAAATTGATTTTCTGTCTCAAAAGCAGCTGCTGCTCTGAGAAACCTCCTATCCTATTAAAAATGGCCCTGTTCCACTTCCTTCTAGACACAGACCATATGATGGAATTGACATGTTTATAGGAATGCAAAATTCCCACTGATTCATTCATTCAACAACTGTATACAAATCACTTTTCTAGATGCTGGGGACATGGCAGCAAGCAAGAAGACAGTAGCAGTCCTGGTCCCATGCAGGGATATTATATATAATCTGAGGAAGAAAATTATAAATAATAAACAAGAAGACTTCAGGTAGTTTAATATTATGAAAAAATAAAACAGGGTGACATGGTAGAGAAAAACTTTTTTGGCAGTGGACAGCCAAGGAAAACTGCTTCCAAGGCTGTGATTTTTGAGCAAATCATACTGAATTATAAAGGACACAGGATTTGGAGACAGAAGGCCAAATCCGAATTTCTTTAGGCAAGCTCCTGAATTTTTTCTACTTTTTGGCACAAGATTGGTAGCCCATGGGGACATTTCTCATTCTTGCTAAAAAGGTTTATACTGGTTTAATCTCATCAGCTTCCCATTGTGATTTTATTTCATAAGTAAAATCCACCCAATTTTTTATATAAGAAGACCCTATCAATAGTTCTTAACCCTGGATGCACATTAGAATTCCCTAGAGGCCCTTCAAAAAAAAAAAATATATATATATATATATGGCTGGACCCCACCCATACCAATTAAATGAGACCCAAAAGAGTCTGGACACTGGCATTTCCCAAATTATTTTAATACTAATCCTCCTGGCACTGAGCTAAATGCTAAAGTAAATAACAGGAGATGAATTAGCAATGAAGAATTTATAGGTACAATTCAAGGTAGCTGCAAGAAAGAGATTGGCGCTTTCAAGAGAGTGACTCCTTTGTCTCTAGATGCTTCACACCTTATAACAAACTACCTGATGTAAGTGAGAAAATTTTAAACAATTCAACATCTCAATAGCAGATTTACCCCAGGTGACTTAGCACAAGATATCTGGGGCATGGGGGATGGCAGGGATCATAATGCCATCAGACTGAGGGTGATCTACATGTTTGTGGTGTTACCACATTTTTTTTTTCGGGTTATGCAACAAAAATCACACTCCTTTGAAGTTAAATACTGCCCTACTCTCTTCAAAGGATTCAAAATCTAACACCTCCACCCACACATTAAATTGGCAGTCCAAACCAGATGGAGGTTAATGTTTATGGTTAGAATAACTGTCTTGCTCAAGTCTTTCCTTCCATCGCCAATAACTATTGCTTGTACCTTTTAGACTCTTAGTGCTTCAGTTTGTTTCTGACAGTAAATACCTTTAAGCTGTTCTAAGCCTTGCCCTGAGCTATACAATCTTCCATACGGTCACTACATGGAATGGCTTAAAAATAATATATTTGATTGTCATTAGGAAGAATTGAGAGTGAATTCAAAGACGAGTCAGAAGCGTTTTGATAAACAAGAATATTCACGTCAGTGCCTTTGCTCATGTTATTTTCTAGCTCATCCCCCAAAACCTGCTTATTTCTTCTTCCTGCTGATCCTAATTTTCAAGGTCCAGTTCTAACCTCATCTCCTTCCTCAATCAACCATCAAGGAAGCATAACTTTGGTCTCATACACTGCTGTCTCTCAATAGCTTCTCCGTAATTAGACTTGAGTCAGGCACACAAGGGGACTTGGAGATAGGCCTAGGGCTATAGGACTAGAACTTTACTTGAATTGGGTATTCAGAAAGGGGCAATACAGCAGGCCCAGTAAGGATGTTCCTGGCTAAAAACCAGTAGTTTCGAGATGGAAGGAAAGCTCTCAGAATCTGAAGGCAGAACTGCATTTGAAAGTTAGTGCAGTCATTCTCCTCTGCAAAACGAGTTTGCAGAATTGCAATAGGAAGAGACATAAGGTATGTAAAGCATCATGTAGTGTCGGGCATACAGTAGGGGCTTAGTAAATAATAGCTGTTATGATAATCCAATATCATTATTAAAAAGGACTTTTCATATGTCTTTGCCCTGAAATCAGTGTGGGGTGAGATAAAAATAATTATAGAGCAAGAAAAATCTATGAGACAGATTAACTGCGTCACTTTGAACACCTGGATCCAAGTGACATTTGGATTTGTGTAGAACAGGTCTTATTCTCTTGGGCTTTTCCCTTATTATCCCAGAAAGGCATGTTTTGGCTTTCCTTTTGGCTGATCTTACAAAGGATTAAAGCCTCCCATGTTCTAGAAACCACAAGAGTGTGTTACCAAGGAAAGAGCCAATGTTTTGAAATCAAAATATGTGGGTTCTGGTTTCACTGGAAAAATTCAAGCAAATATCTCAACCTCTCCAACACAAATTTTGATCAGTTGGGCACACTTCCTCCATGATGCTCTTGAGAAAATTAAATAGAATGATGCAGAAAACTTATTGATGCCCTTTAGCTAAGATCAGCCAAACAATCCAGAAAACAATGACCAAAAAATTAAACGTGGCTGAGTTGGTACTTACTATCCACTATAAGCAAAGAACTCATGAAAGACACTCACAAAAAACCAGAGCCAGAGAATCCAAACTAAAAGAGCTGGTTGCCAATGGGACTGCAATATACTTTAAAAGGGGACAAAACTAAACTCACGTTGCACCGACTGTGGAAGCACATTCTGGGTGCTGCGATCACACACAGAGCTCTAACATCAAGCTCCCAGGCCTTGTCATTGAAAGTCCACCTCGATAGAGCCGTAACCCACATCTCAAAGGCCTGCTTCCCAGATCTTGCTTGGAAATCATTTCAGCCAAGTTGGAGCACATGCTATTCCCAAACATGTGCCGAACTTTCACTCTGCTTGCTCATATTCTTTTGCACACCCTGCCCCCAACCATCCAGAATCTTTCCAATTCTTAAAATCCCCCCATTCATTACTGCACATCTTAAATGCCACATTTTCCTTACGCTGTACCTAGCCCTTCAAACTAAGTGTTAATTTTCCTGTTTTTGAACTCCCATTTCACTCTGTCAATTTTTCTCTGTGGCAGTTTACACAGTCTGCTTACATGCTCTTTCCCTCCCAGATTATAATGCAGAAAAAGAACCTTATTCACCTCGTATTGCACCCAGCAACTTGTATAGAGAAGGTTCTACTTTCTAAAAACCGAATTCAATTACAGGATCTGATTGAGATGTTTATGAATCATGCAACTTTAATCTTGGTTTAGACAAAACAAATTTCTTGCTGCCTCGTTCTTTAAATGCTTATTGGTGCCTATGATGTGTCATGCACGGTGTCAGCCTATGGGATACACGCAAATAAACAACTGATTGAAATACCAGGTAAATGATAAAAGAAATCTAGGACCTATGGGGTAGAGGTAGAATAAATATCCAGTCCTTAATTTTCTCCAAAGGACTTTTAATTACTAAGAGAAGATATTTTTAATGTAAGTGTTCATGAATCAGAAAGCAGCCTTTAACATCAAATCTCTCTCTCCAAAAAGACAGAAGTGAATAATTCACAGTCAGCCTGAGAACAGACATGGAACAAGGACAAGGGAAGTTCCTCTCCTCTTTGCATATTGAACTGGTGTTCCTCTATCAGAGGAAATATTGGGTAGGCTGATAAATATTTTCATCTCTCTAGTCAAGACTTCATGTTACCTAAAAGCCATTATAATCACAAGTATACCATTTTCCCCCTTATTTCTTGCCATTTCGAAACAACTGCATCTTTCAAATGGTAGTGCTGAAATATGGCAAACCTCTTACGTTCAGCACTAAACTTAACACTGGAACATAATGATGTTTTTTTGTATATTCTTTCTCTATTTCTCCTTTTGGATTATAGATTAATAAAGAGGGATTTTATGCAGCAGTTGGTGACAAAATATATTTCTTATTAATATGTAATAGTTGCTACATTAATAATTTTATGGCTTTAATTATTGATACGAACTTAATTGTGCCCCATGTCCCTTTTTCTTGCAGCTCAATAAAAACTATATATTTCTTTAATTAGGCTTCATTTGAAGACTGGAAGACAAGGCGGGAGTGGTTTCTTGCTAATTCACCTATCTACAGCCAGGAAAGAAATGGAATTAGTGTCTTGAATGTGGTCTAGTGAGAAAAAATATTTAACTGTTCTGAAAGTGTGACTTCCCTCTGCACAGTTAGCCTCACCTCGAGGCCAGGGAAATACAGCCAACTGGAAGTGCACTCTGTGGCAGGGGAGCATTCTTCCTGGCTCTGGGGAGAAATTTCATTGATTTCAGTAGAGATGGAAAGGGGAAAATTGGGGTCACCTACATGGTTATCATACTGTCTTCCCTCTTTATATTCTCTGCTTTACTAGAAATGTAATCTTATTCTTTCCTATCTGATTTCAACATTTGTGGTGGGGCTAACCTTACAGTCGCTGGGAATGCTACGAGCCCTTTATTCTGGGTCTGAATGCTTCAAAACAATGACAAGAAAGGAAAAATGGAAGGAAACGGACATTTACTAAGCATCTGCTGCAGATTATACTAGGTGCTGTCAGCCCATTATTTCTTTCATCACGAGGGGTCACAATCACACACGTCAACAAGATCATTAATGATGAAAGCAGAATGGGTTCGAGAAACAAGGACCCCTCTGAGCTCCATCTTTAATTTTTCCATTTTTGATGGAGAAAGAAGTGCAAAAAAACATTTTTTCTACTGAAGAATAACAACAAAACAAGTCCAGAGATGAGCTGCACTGGGCACTCAAGCTCACTGTCAGGCAGAACTTAGGGAGTGGTGGGACTGTGGCAAACTGGAAGGTACACAGTCCAGCTAAAAGGGATTCTCAACTCCAATCCACTGTCGCCATCTGAGAACATGAGCTTTATGCAGGCAGATTTTGACAGTTTTAAGCAAAGCTGAAAAATCAGATTTTTATGTGAATTTCCCCAGGTTTTAAATGCTGTTTCAAATTTTCTTAAAACCATATGCATTTCCATATACATGGAAATGAGTATGGCTCATGGGCCACTGTTTGATATCCTTTCTACAGAGTAACTCAGCGCAGATGAGGCAGTGACTCTAGACCACTACATGTCAACCATCCCACAG
>PVIY010027839.1:0-33777 GCA_004026745.1 Myrmecophaga tridactyla | reverse complement strand
GTAACTACCCATCTGCCCATGAGAGACTCCAGAGTCACCCTTGAATTATTCTTGTCCCACAATGCCCACCTCCAATCACCAAACCCTATAAAGTTTACTCCTAAATATTTTTTAAATCTATCCCCTCCCTATACCCAAGACTGTTCTCTCAGTGAAGTCTTCAATATTTCACATAGATTACTAACTTCTTCACTTATGTCCTCATCTCTACACCCTCAGCCTGACATCAATTCTAATTCTATTTCTACCTTGTTTTTTAGGCATACTGCAAATTCTTACAGCATTCCCTTGTTTATTTTTGTATGCTGGGTACTTCTGTTGAAGGTACTACAAACTGACACTCGCAGGATGACTATACTCTTAAGTCAGGTTTATTTGGCCTAAGGACTATTTCTTTTTACGCAAGTTTGACTTTGAACATTAAAGAACATTTTTCATTTAAGTCTCTTCAAAGGAAACCTGTGCTGTCCAGTTTCCTAGAGTCCCAATACCACCAATTACTTTACACCTGATCAGCTAGGCCTACCTATAACAAGGCCTAAAGCTGCTTCAAGGGAAGCATTTACATTACTCAGATGTGGCATCTCTCCCTCTCTAGCCCAGCTCTGCAAAGACAATCACCACCCTTTTGCCCCATGTGGGAAATGACATTCACGGGTGAGAGTCTCCCTGACAACAGGAGGCCTAACTTTTTGAGATGACATTGGCCCTGGAACCATGGGATCAACAATGCCTTCCTGAACAGAACTGTAATAAAATAAGGCATCAGTGACAAAGAGAGATCAAATAAATTCAAGAGGCTATTCTGGAGGTACTCTTAAGCAAGCTTCATTTAAATAGTGCTAATTGCCAAGGTTTGCTAAACCCAAACCAACATCACTCTCTTAACTCTTAAGAACATCTTGGGCTCCAGCTGAGATTCTATAAAAATTTCAAGGACTAACTTTGCTTTCCTGGAACCTATAATTTCCAGAGAATTCCTAAATCAGATGAATCCTGAAACCACAGGGACTAGCCTATCAGAGATGATCAACTAATCACATCCCACTATCCTTTAGTGTCAACACCCCTTCTCAACAGGAAAAAGTCAGAATGGGCATTGCCTAAAGATCCCTCCAGATCTGGAGGAGGATCAAAGGAGAGTGAAGAATTATATCAGAAAAAACAGAGTTTAACTAATGAGTATGACAGCTGAATCACTATGTGGATTCACAGACCTGCTCTGGCAGCGGCTCCCAGCTCAGCCCTCAACCACGGGGAGCCCTGGGTCCTTGGACCAGGCACCATTGCTGTCAGTTCATTTCCTTCTTCTTTTCAGTAGTGCACCTTTAGTTTACTGACCTATGTAAACTAAAGTTAGAACAGTAAGCAAGGATGCAAATATATATTTAAATGTGGTTAAAAGGAGAAATTTTAGGTTGTACATATGTTCCTAGAATAAAAATTTGTAAAACCATAGAACTATACAACAGTGAAACTTCATGTAAACTAAAGACTATAAGTAATAGTACAATGCTTATATTCTTTCACAATTTGCAACAAAGGTACCACACTCATGCAAAGTGTCAATATATGGGGCTGTATACTGGAACTCTGTATTTTATGCACGATTTTCCTGTAGACCTACAACTTCTCTAATAAAGAAAAAAAAGCCCTGCTAGGGAAAAAAGATGGGAAAAAAAACAATAAACCTAACTATATATCAAACTGATATCATAAACACAAAGAGAAAGAATTTATTCTGAGGATTTTAGAACACAGTATTGTGACCAAACAACCTCATATAACATCAATATTGCTGTTTTGGAACTATTACCTTTATATTAAAGGTCAAATCAACTAAGTAATTATGTTAATCATACCAGGAATCCAGATCAGGGTAAGAGAAATGGCATACAATTACAAAATCAAAGAAATCAAGTGAACATAAAAATGGTAAGAATTAATAAAAATATCAGTATGAACTCTCTCTTTAAGATAAATGTATTTTGTAATTCTGTCCACTGAATAGCACAGAAACAATGTCACTCCAGCAGCAATGAGCACCTATAAAGTTCAAATTGTGATCTTTGATATCATTAGCCATTAAAAAGGTTCCCTGAGGGGAAGGTGGGATGTGAAATTCCCATCAGAGCAAGAATATATCCAGCTCTATCAGAAGAGAGAATTAGAGAATAACGGCTAGAGACATTTGAGCATTGGTTTTGGAAATGCTCTCTTGGCCCCTAAACTGCTGATAATTGTATCTTTTCTCCCTTTTCATTAACTGTTAAAAGGATTAAATCTCAATGCCAACAGAGAGGCATCTCTTGTGGGAAAGTCGGCCTGGAGTAGGACTGTGCACATTAAATAAAGCTGGCAGCTGGGGTGGAATGCCTAGGCAGCAGCAACACACCACCCCTTACCACCACCTATAGAAAAGTTGGGGGGGCTCCCTGAAAACCATAGCTAATTTCAGGTCTGAGACAGGCAAAGTACAAGGTGAAAGTGGGACATTTTGCTCTGCCATAAACCAAGGAAGTTATTTAAGATTAATGGGTTATGATAAAAGGATCCAGAATCCAGTCTGAAAGAGCTCTTAGTGGATGTATTAGGGTTCTCTAGAGAAACAGAATCAACAGGGAACACTCGCAAATATAAAATTTATAAAAGTGTCTCACGTGACCACGGGAATGCAGAGCCCAAAATCTACAGGGCAGGCTGTAAAGCCAACGATTCTGACGGCAGATCTGGACAAACTCCACAGGAGAGGCTTGCAGGCCGATGCAGGAAGAGATCCTGTCTCTTCTGAATCCTCCTTAAAAGGCTTCCAGTGATTAGACTGAGCATCACTCATTGCAGAAGACACGCCCCTTGGCTGATTACAAATGGAATCAGCTGTGGATACAGCTGACGTGATCATGATTTAATTCTATGAAATGTCCTCATTGCAACAGACAGGCCAGCACTCGCCCAACCAGACAAACAGGTGCCACCACTTGGCCAAGTTGACACATGAACCTGACCATGACGGTGGGTAAAGTGGTGATGACTTAAGCATTAAGAAGAATCACTGTTAGCAGACTAAAGCACGTTAATCAATAAAAAACTGTGAGCTTGTTAGGGTAGTCAAAGAGAAGACAGGAAAAAATAATCTGTACCATTTGAAGTTACTACTAAAATTACTCCCTGTTTATAAAATTGATAATTAGAAGAATTAAACATTTATCCTGCCCAACTGATGAGGGAAAGCTACACTTTGCTGAAGAATACCAACCCACAAATATAGAAGAGTAGTTAGAAAAACATCATTTCACAAACCGAATGGTATTAGTAATTAAGGAAAGGATTATCCAGTAGCATTTTAAAAGACTAAGTTTTAGCCATTAAGTATACTGCAAACAGAACACTTTCAGTTCCAAAGGAAAAAACAATCATGCAAGAGAAGTGTCCGACTGTCACCCCTCTGATCCACGGGGCACAACCATGAGAATCAACCAGGTATTATTCTTCTGGTGCCACGCAATATGAAACACACAAGTCACCTATAATGAAGCCTATATAAAGCCAAAAATATTTAATTTGAACCCATAATACCTTTAGAACTTAACTTCCAATACAGAAAATTAAAGGCAGAAATGAACAATGTAAAGCACTACCATGTTGGAGCAATGAGAAAAACCCAGAAGGTGGGTCATTCTGCAAGACATACAGTCTGATCTCTTCAATGAGTCAATGTCACTACCAAAAGGGGAGAGTGCTTGATTAAAGCAGATTTAAAGGGTGGATTAACTAAATATGTGTACTCCTGAACTGGACTGTGGTTTGAATGAGCAAGCAATATCTACTTTTGGGTCAACTGGGGAAATATGAATATGATCTCTTATCAAAAAAGTTGAAAATTTACTGGAATAGACAGGTAGAAATTATTGACTGAAAAGAGCAGTTTACAAAACAGCATGAAAAAAGTACGATTTCAGGCTGGGGCAAAATACAAATAACCATACTGGAGTCCAGAAAAATATCCAAGTGACTATTTACTAAGGGGTTGACTCATACATAGTCTGTGATTGATGGGAATGTAATGATTTTACTTTTAATTGTATTTTCTGACTCTTTACAAAGTTCATTCAATGCTTTTGGTAATAATAAAATGTTATTTTTCATCATAAAAATGGGCAAATGATGTGGCTCTGGATCTTAAACACGTAAAAAGATGTTCAATCTCACTGATTAGAGAAAAGCAAAATTTAAATTATGTAAATTAATATCAAGGACAAACTCCACACTAATTTGTTATGAGAGAAAGAAAGAGAATAAGCAGCAGAACAATTTCCCTACAAGACAATGAAGTGCAAAAAAAAATGAACAAGCCCTGTCCAAACACACTCAGAACTCCAAATGATCTCTTCAGTCTCCATGCTTAAACATGAGCAAACCACAGAGAATCACCAAAAATCTGAGAAAGCTTCGCACATGAAAAGAGTCAAAAACAAACAAATGAAGGGAATAAAAATCACCTTGGAGGAAACAGACTATGTAGGGGGAAAAGAAACCTTACAAAAATAAAAGAGAAAAAGAAAAGAAAAAAATAAACATACGAAGTATGGTCTCCGTCCATAGCATAAAGTAGAAATAAAGAACAAAAAGACACATGGAAAAAAAAAACACGCAAAAGGGTTTCTGTTTCTAAAAGGCTATACAAATATGTAAAAGGAAATGTTATTTTTTTTTGCATCAGTTTTCTTCCAGCTTTTTTTCCAAACTTAATTTCTTATGATACAAATGACTAAGGACCAGTTAAAGAGATCATCTTTATGTATATATTACATATTCAGGAATATAGAAACTGTTCCAAAAAAGTTATTCAGAAATGTCTCTTCACAATATGAACAAAAAACTTGTATAAAAGGGGACAAAGGAGTAACTTTTAAGGAATTCTGAAGCAGAATAAAGATGACAAAAAAAGAATCAATCTGGAATCATCTGTTCTAAAAAAAGACACTCCTACAGAAAACCATTGCTAGTTAGTTCCTCCAAGAAAAGTATGAGGTAGTTTTAGCCTCTTAATTAAATCTACTGCGGCTTGGAGTATTTTTCTTTGTTTGTTTTATGACTGATTTTCTTTCTGTCACTTTGTGATTTAGAACTACCTGTAGAAACTAGATAATGCTTCATTTTTTTTAATAGTTACCATTTTACAGTATGCAATCCCTCTAAAATGATGTGATTTTTAATTTTATTGTTTTGGTGTTCTTTTTGAATCACCTTCAAATATTTTTTCAAATTCATGATTATAAACACTTTCCATATCAAGTGTGCCACTTCAAATGACAGCCAGGTTGGAGAGTTACCAGGCTGAATAACAAGAGTTCATTATGCATTTGGTGCAGAAAGAAAAAAAGGAGCTCAATGATATTGTACCTTAGAAAATTCTCCAAGCAGAGTTTATCAATTATTCAGCGGATGGCCTCATTTTCCCCCAAACTGCTACCGTAAAGTTACATTACAGGATGCTACAGCAATAAGTCTTTCCAGAACCCATTTTACGGTACTTATGAGAAACAACACTCTTTATAATAACCTTAAAAACACTGACAGTCATTCAGGACTTTATGAAAATCCAATTGCTCTCCTCAAGTAACTTCCCAATACTGTCTAACTTGTCCATGTCTGTGTAGAAATACTAGGATATTCTTCATCAGCTCACAAATTCAAACTTGTGACAGCAAGCAGTGTAAGAGCTTCAGGTATTTCTTCTCTCTTCATTCTGAATTGTGCTCTGAAATTTCCCTTTCCTTCTCTCCTACTGGAGACACCACACACACATTTCAGAGTTTTGAGGTTTCCCTTCAACAACTTTTATTCTCTTTAAAAAAAAAAAAAAAAAAAAAAAAAGGTGGTTGCTATTGATAAGATTTTCTCTCTCTCTTTTGTTCCTCACTAACCTCTGAGTCTTGGGAACCTGAGATTAAACTGCCATGATGATTTTTTTTCTCCCAGGCTCACCAGTGTGGAGACCCTCGGGGTTCCTGTCTCTGCCAACTCCATGGCATTACGATCTAAACTCCCAGCTAAAGGAATTTTTGCTTTGCTTCTGCTCCGAGTAAAACTGATGCTGACTAATTGCCATTACCCAGATGGACTTAAGAGAAGACTTTGCATACCATGTTTTCACAAAACGGCCACTTTGCCTAAAGGTTCTCCTTGATACTGAAATTCTTTGTGGATCATGAACTTCAACAGCAATCATTTTCTCACAGAAATCTAAGTTCTCTAGTTGTTTCCATTGGAATAATTTCTGAGGTTTCACCTTATCTTGAAATCATACTGGCAGGTTCCTTTATAGCTGATTCCAAACCACCAAGGATTTTCTTGTTTGTCCTTTACTGCATAGTAATGGAATCCCTAAGCTGGTAGAGCTTCTACTATTTTCATGTACTAGACCATGACTTGGGTCAGATCTTCGACTTTCAAACAATGCTCAGTTACTCGGTCCTCACAATAAGCAAGGGAGGGATGTTCCTGAAGAGTTGTGGTTGGAAAGGCTGGCAGCCTCTTTAAATCTTTGCTGGTATTTTCATCACAAAGGCCCTGCGCGAGAGTTCTAGAGCACCACAGACAGGTAGACTCCTCGACCAGCCACTTAACCAGAGAGGGAAGAGAAGGAGAGAAGTGGAAAGCTGGGGAGAGAGGAGGGAGACGAAGGGGCAGGGGAAGAGCCAAGTTGGCTGTGCCAGATGCTGCCCTGCTCCCCTCCCAAGCCACAGGGTCTTTGCCTCTGTTCATTTTTAAAGAGTTTTTTTTCTTCGCACATCATACAATAACAACCTAAGTAAATTGCCATGCCTCTGCCACCATAATCTATATGAAGACATTTACTTTTCCTCCAAAAAGAATCCATACACCTCCCCCATATCCCATTTGTTGACATTTTGTGTTGGCATAATTCCTTTGCTGAAGTCAATGGAAACATATTACCACATTACTGTTGACTATAGATCCCAGCTTTTACTCACTGTACTTTTTTTCCCTGTATACCATCCCATTTTCAACACCTTGTAATGTTCACATTCGTTTTCCCTCATGCAAAAACATTTTTATATTTGGACATTTAACCACTATCATTGACCACCCCAGAGTTTGTGAAGTTATACAGTCAAGTCTTTATCTTCTATCTTTCCTTCTGACATCATACATGCCTCTAACCTTCCTCTTTCAACCATACTAACACTCACCTTTGTTCAGTATACTTACAATATTTTGCAAGTACAATATTGTGCTATCCATTTCTGGATACATACAGTCAATCCTACTGAACATTCTGTACTCCTTCAACATCAAGTGCCTGATCTCTACCCTCTTTCTATCTCCTGATACCGTATGTCCTCAACTTTAACTGTCATACTTTGCTCATTAATGTTAGTTCACATTAGTGAGACATACAGTATTTGTCCTTTGGTTTCTAGCTAATTTCACTCAGCATAACGTCCTCAAGATTCATCCATATTGTTACATGCTTCATGACGTTTATTCTGTTTACATCTGCCTAATATTACATCATACATAAATACTGCAGCTTCTAGACCCACTCATCCATTGATGGACATTTGAGCTGTTTTCAACTCTTGGCATTCATAAATAATGCTGCAATAAACAACAATATGTGAATATGTGTTTCTGGCCTTGACTTCATTTCCTCTGAATATATACCTAGCAATGAGATTGCCATATGATCCAGCAATGGGACTGCCAGATCATATGGCAATTCTATACTTAGCTTTCTGAGGAACCATCAAACTGCCTTCCAGAGCAGTTGCAACATTTTACATTTACCAACAGTGAATAAGTGTGTCTCTTTCTCCACATCCTCTCCAGCACTTGTAATTTTCTTTCTTTCTTTTTTTTTTTTTTTAAGTAATGGCCATTCCATAGGGTGTAAGCTGATAGCTCATTATGGTTTTCATTTCCATTGCCCTCACAGCCAGTGAAGTTGACCATCTTTTCATGTGCTTTTAGCCATTTGTATTTCGTCTTCCAAAAAGTGTCTGTTCATGTCTTTTGCCAAGTTTTAATTAGGTTGTTTTTCTTTTTGCAAAAAGAAAAATTTATAAAATCTCTTTATATATTCAGGATTTTAAACCCTTACCTGATATATGGTTTCCAATATTATGTCCCATTGCAAAGGCTGCCTTTTTACTTTCCTGACAAAGTTCTTTGATGCACAAAAGTCTTTAATTTTGAGGAGATCCCACTTCTTTTCTCATTGCATATGCTTGGGTGTAAGGTCTAGGAAACCACCTCCTACCACAAGATTTATAAGATATTTCCCTAAATTTTCTTCTAAAAGTTTTACGTTCTTAACTCTAATGTTTAGGTCTTTGACCCATTTTGAGTTCATTTTTGTGTAGGATGTGAGATATGGATCCTCTTTCATTCTTTTACATGTGGATTTCCAGTTTTCTAAAGACCATTTATGGAAGAAGTTGCTCTGTCTCAGGTGGGTTGGCTTGACTGCCTTTTTAGAAATCAACTGTCCATAGATGAGAGGGTGTGTTCTGAATACTCAATTTGATTCCACTGGTCACTATAGCTATCTTTATGCCTGTACAATGCTGTTTTGTCCACTGTAGCTTTGTAATATGCTTTAAAGTCGGGTAGTTGAGCCCTCCCACTTCATTTTTCTTTCTCACAATATTTTCAGATATTAAGAGGCACCCTGCCCTTCCAAATGAATTTGGTTATTGGCTTTTCTATTTCTGCAACGTAAGTTGTTGGGATTTTAATTGGAATTGCATTGAATCTATAAATCACTTTGGTTAGAATTGACAGCTTAACTATATCTTGTGTTCCAGTCCATGAATGTGGCATGCCCTTCCATTAATTAAGGTCTTTCATGATTTCTTTCAGCAATTTCTTGTACTTCTCTGTATACAGGTCTTTTGTATCCTTAAATTTATTCTTAAATATTTGATTCTTTTGATTCTTATTGTAAATACATTTTTTCTTGATTTCCTCCTCAGATTGCTCATTACCAGTTTATAAAAACAGTACTGATTTTTGAGTGTTGACCATGTACTCTGCCTCTTTGCTGTACTCATTTATTTGCTATAGTGGCTTTGCTGTAGATTTTTCCAGATTTTTGACATACAGTTTTGTATCATTTGCAAACAGTGAGCATTTTACTTTTTCCTTTCCAATTTGGATGAATTTTTTTTTTCTTTTCTCATTATTCAGGCTAGAACTTCCTGCACAATGTTGAATAACAATGGTGACAGTGGGTTTCCTTGCCTTATTCATGATCTTAGAAGGAAAGCTTTCTGTTTCCCCATTGAAGATGATATTTAGGCTGCGGGTTTTTCATATATTCTCTTTATCATGTTGAGGAAGTTCCCTTCTAGTCCTGTCTTTTGAAGTGTTATCATCAAGAAAGGATGTTTAATTTTATCAAGTCCCTTTTTCCACATTAATCAAGATGATCATGTGGTTTTTCCACATTGACTTTTTGATATGGTGATACTTCATTAATTGATTTTCTTGTGTTGATTCAGTCTTGCATACCTGGAATAAATCCCATTTGGCCATGGTGTATAATTGTTTTAATGTGCTGCTGGATTTGATTTGCAAGTATTATGTTGAAGATTTTTACAACCATATTCATGAAAGATACTGATCTGTCATTTTCCTTTCTTGTAGCATCTTTTTATGGGTTTTGTATTAAAGTCACATTGGCATCACAGAATGGGTTAGGTAGCTTTCGTTCCTCTTCAATTTTTTTGAAGAATATGAGCAGGATTTATACTTATTCTTTCTTGAATGCCTGCTAAAATTCACATGTGAAGTCATCTGGTCCTGGGCTTTTCATTTGGGGGAGCTTTTTGATGATTGATTCAATCTCTTTTCTGTGATTGGTTTGGTGAGGTCATCCGTTTTCTTCTCAAGTCAATGCTGGCTACTCATGCCTTTCTAGGAAGGTGTCCATTTCATTTACATTGTCTAGTTTATCACTTAGTTGTTCATAGTATCCTCTCATTATCTCCTTTATTCCTGCAGTGCAGTGTCATTGGTTATGTACCCTCATCCATTTATGATTTTAATCATTTGCACCCTTCTCTTTTTTTTGGGGGGGGGGGCAGGGTCTACCAACGAAAGAACCCAACAATTTTTGTTTTTATTTTCTTAAGAACAAAATTCTGGTTTTGTTGATTTTCTCTACTATTTTCATATTCTCAATTTCATTTATTTCTGTCTAATATTTATTATTTCTTTCCTTTTGTTTGCTTTGGGGTTAGTTTGATTTTTTTTCCCTAGTTCTTCCAAGTGAACATTTAATTCCTTGGCTTTTGCTCTTTCTTCTTTTTTAAATATAACTATTTAAGCAATAAATTTCCCATCAACCCCAACTTTTCTGCATCCCATAAATTGATATGCTGTATTTTCATTTTCATTTGTCTCAAGATTTTTATTCATTTCTCTTGAAATTTCTTTCTTGACTCACTGGTTGTCTAAGAGTCCATTGTTTAGCCTCCCTATATTTGTTAATTTTCTGGCCCTCTGCCAGTTATTGATTTCCATCTTCATTTTATTATGATCCAAGAAAGTGTTCTGTATAATTTCAATCTTTTTAAAGTTATTGAAATTGCTTTGTGACCCAGCATACTGTCTATCCTTGAGAATGATCCATGAGCACTTGATAAAAATGTAATATTCTGTAAACGTCTGTTAAGTCTAGTTCATTAATCATCGAGTTAAGGTATTTCAGAACATGGGGGTGATGAAGACGTCGTCTATATTTTAGAACCACACATACTCTTTGAGATGAAAGAAAGAATGATTTGTTCGGTCTGGAACCTAAGTTTTCTGCAGCATTATTCTAAATCAACCTATCTGTATAGTTAATTTGAACAACTGAAACACAGGGAGCTCAGGATAAGAGGTCCTTTAATCCTGTATAGCTTAATGTAATGCCTGGATACATCTTAGAGTATATGAAGCAGATAATATAAAAAATTATTGGCAAAGTCTCTTGAGAGATGGGAGAAAAAATATGGAACTATTTAACTTTATCATCAGGGAATCCCCTGATACTGTGCCAAACTGTAGGGACACCCAAATTAACAGGAGAAGCCCTTGATCTTGAGGTTTGTCAAATTTACGTATGTAGCAGAGAAGCTTAGCCTACCTATAGGTATGCCTAAGAGTTACTTCTGGAGGACCTCTTTTGTTGCTCAGATGTGGCCTCACTCTCTAAGCCCAACTCTGCAAGTGAAATCATTCCCCTCCCCCCTACATGGGACATGACATCCAAGGGGTGAAAGTCTCCCTGGTGGCATGGGAGATGACTCCCAGGGATGAGTCTGGCCCTGGCACCAGGGGTCAACAATTCTATCCTGACCAAAAGGGGGAAAAGAAGTGTAACTAATAAAGTATCAGTGGCAGAGAGCGTTCAAACAGAGTCGAGAGGCTACTCTGGAGGTTGCTCTTATGCAAGCTTCAGATAGACCTTGCTACCTATAATAACCTGCCAACCCCCAACCAAGACCATTCTGGCCAATCCTAAAGAACACCTAGGGTAATTTATAAGATTCCACAAGGGTTCCAGGCACCAGAGTAACTTGCCAGAAACCTAGAACCTCCAGATGGGTCCCTGGTCCAGATAAGTCCTGAAACCTAGCCCAGCCTCTCCAGAACATTAGATAGTTCCATCTCCCTACCCCATATTGGTGACAGACCCTTCCAAAATATCAAAAATTTAGAATTGCCATAGCCCAAACAACCCCAATGAGAGGTATGAAAAGATTAAAGGTGATGGTGGAATTATACTTAGAAGATAGGACTTAACAAATGAATATGAATGCTGAATCATTAAATTGATATCTCTTTTAGTCACTGGTATTTTAGAGTAGCTAGAAGTAAAAACCTAAAATTGTGAAGTTGTAACCCATGTCAAAGTCTGAAATATGTTCTACAACTAATTGTGGTGCTGTGCCTGGAAATTTATAGCTTTTTTGTATATAGGTTATTGTTCACAAACAAGAAGGAAAAAAAGTTAATTGTGATGACAAATAGTAAAAAAAAGAAAAAGTAAGTTTTTGGTATAGTATAACAGAGAAGACAGGATTTAACAAATGGGTATGACTGTTGAATCACTACATTGATATTTGTCAATATAATGACATCTCTGTTGGTCTCCAGTGTCTTGGAGCAGCTAGAAGAAAAAAATGAAAACTCATGGAACTGTAACCCATACCAAACTTTAAAATCTGTTCAATAACTGCTTGTTAAAATGTACTTGGAAATTTATTGTTTTGTATAATTGTTATATTTCACAATAAAAATAGTGATTAAAAAAAAGTATTGCAAGAGTCCCTTGAGGACCTGAAGGGAAAAGTAAGGGAAGTATCAAATTTTCCCATCTGGGAAATCCCAGGTACCCTCTCAATCATTTGGAAACCTCAAAAAAAAAAAAAATGTGCACAACCCTTGATTTTTTTCTTTCCTTTTTTTTTTTTCTTTTTTGCATGGGCAGGCTCTAGGAATCAAACCTGCGTCTCCAGCTCAGCAGGCCAGAATCCAACCTTTGATTTTGAGACTTGCCATAGCAAACTTATTTTTTCTGGCGCCCCCTTGGCAACAAAATAATTTTTTTTTAATGGCAGGGTTACATTTCATTATTTGTCCATGTGACTATCCCATTATTGCAACACCACTTGTTGAATTTCTTGCTCTGCTTTTGTTTTTTCTGTTTGTTTCTTTTGCTTGTTTGTTCATTTCTTGGGAAGTGCATGGATCAGGAATTGAACCCAAGTTTCCCACATGGCAGGAAAGAATTCTACCAATGAACTACACTTGTAGCCCCTCAAATTTATTTATATGCTGGAGATGCTAAGACCACCTATAACAATACTGAAAAATTGCTTCCAGGAAACCTTTTACATTGCTCAGCTGTGGCCTCCCCTCTCTCTCTAGCCCAAATGTGCAAACAGGATCCCTACCATCTTCCCCATGTAGAAAATGACTGTGTTGGTTTGAAAGGATGTATGTACCCTAGAAAAGCCACGTTTCAATACTAATCCCATTTTGTAAAGGCAACCATTTCTTCCATCCCTATTCAGCACTATACATTTGAAACTATAATTAGATCATCTCCCTGGAAATGTAATTTAATCAAGAGTGGTTGTTAAGCTGGATTAGGTGGAGACGTGTCTGATTAGTTTCTGAAGTCCTATAAAAGAGGTAACATTTTGGAGAATAAGGGAGATTCAGAGAGAGCAGAGAATGCTGTAGTACCATGAAGCAGAGTCCACCAGCCAGTGACCTTTGGAGATGAAAAAGGAAAATGCATCCTGGGGAGCCTCATGAAACAGGAAGCCAGGACAGAAAGCTAGCAGATGACACCATATTTGCCACGTGCCTTTCCAGCCAACAGAGAAACCCTGAACCTCATTAGCCTTCTTGAACCAAGGTATCTTTCCCTGGATGCCTTTGATGGGACATTTCTATAGATTTGCTTTAATTGGGACATTTTCTCAGCCTTAAAACTGTAAACTAGCAATTTATTACATTCCCCTTTTTAAAAGCCATTCTGTTTCTGGTATATTGCATTCTGGCAGCTAGCAAACTAGAACAATGACCTTCAGGGGTGAGAATCTCCCTGACAATATGGGACATGACTCCTTAGGATGACAATGGCACAGGAACAATGGGATTGACAATACCTTTCTGGCCAAAAGGGAGAAAAGAAGCATAATAAAATAAGGCATCAGTGGCTAAAGAGAGATCAAGTAGAGTCAAGAGGCTATTCTGGAGGCTACTCTTATGCAAGATTCATATAAATAGTGTTAACTGCCACGGCTTGCTAAACCCCAACCAACATCACTCCTCTTAACTCATAAGAACACCAAGGGCTCCAACTTAGTCTCTAAAAAGTTTTCATGCCCAAATTTTGCTTTTCTAGAACCTATAATTTCCAGAGGATTTCTAATCCAGATAAATCTTGAAACCTGGAAGGACAAGCCTCTTATGAGATTATGAACTAATTACACTGCACTTATCATCACCCAGAATGAGACCATCTTTCCAAACCTCAGGGAATAGGAGGACCCCACCTAGAGCAGAGAAGGAAGCATGGAGGGTTAATGTCACAGTCTTCATGGAGAGACTACCACAGCTGAAGATTCCACCCAGAAGTGACCAGAGAGCACCCATGAGTGATGATGAGTTTTAGCCCATTGAGGCCATTGCCTACTCTTTGTTGGCCAGATATCCCAAGAGCTGTCCTTAAAGAAGGGTCATTCCTGCTGCTTTACCAGTGGGCTTCCAATGACTGATTCGAAGATCAACACAATGACATTAATGGACTCATTCCCAACCAGTACATCATGGTCCAAGACACTGAGGAGAGCCCCAAGTCTGAGACTGAGGTCATTTCTGAAACAACTGAAGAAAAGTTGACAGCCAGAGTAGGGGCAAACAGTCCCAGTGGGGATCACACAGCCAATGTTTATCTTGTCATGTGTTCAGTGTTGCTGCAAGGCAGAGAGGACTGAGAAAGCTTCTTCAGATCTTCTCAGCAGGTCCAGGCCTTCAGCTGGCTGCCCTCATACTGTGGAAGGTGCTCTTTGAGACCATGCCTGCAGAGACAGACACCATGGGCAGCTTCACCTGGGCCACCTGAACACCTTGGTGCATCTGAGTTTGCTTTTACCCTGGCGCTTGCATATGGAACTGGGGAACCAGGTGACCTGAGGCACCTGGAAGTTGGCAATTGTGGTGTCTGTGAGCAAGGTTCCAGGCTTGGGTCCCATGACAATGGTGAGCTGGGAGTTGTGCTACTGTGGGGGCTCAGGGAGTGCACCTGCACTTGGGGCATTCGGGGAAGGGTTTCAAGCTGAGCCTGTGTTAGTCAGAGCTGGGGGGCAGCTGCAGTTTCTGCTTCTGCATTTTGATGAGGTGTTTCCAAGATATGCTAGAGGCTGAGCCTTGAACTGAATCTGTGGATTCTGTAGACCATGCAACAGAAAGCTTTGCTGCTAATGCCACCACTGCTTGAAGAGCTGCAAATGAGCAGGTGTGACTGCTTTTTCCAGGAAGCTGAATCCCTGAGGTTTGGGACACGTGTCACCAAGCACTGTGTTAGGCTTCCACTGATGTCAGGTTGGTGATCACCACTGCTGAGGCTGTCATAGAAGTGGCCACCTGAAAACCAAGAGTCATTGCTATGGACACAGAGGTTGGACATAATGGTGGCTTGGGGCCAAATGCATTGGCAGAAGGAGAGCCTCTGGATGTGGTTAAAGCTTCAGGCACCACTGGCAAAGTAAGATGCTTGTTAATAGACTGGAAGCTGATGCCAGGGACACAAACTATTATAACACTGCCACTCACTGTGCCCACTGTAGTGCTTGCCCCAGTAACTGAAGTTTTAATGGCTCCTGCCAGCACTGCTCACTGTAGCTATTGCAGGCCTAACCATCAGCTAAGGCTGGTCAGTCTGGGCCTGACCATGGGGTTGCAGCTGAAGCTGGGGCACAGGCTAGGCCTGGACCTCAAAAAGAGGCATTAAGCCCAGCAAACTGCTGGGGCTGTGGCAGTGGCAGCAGCTATTGTGGTGGCTGTTTGTGCTGCTGCTAGGGAGGCAGTGTCACTGCAGTCTGCTGGATTTTCTGCTGATCAGTCAATGCCCTTTTCCCCTTCACAATTTGTTCTGCACAAAGAGAAACAATCTGATTAAGAGGCAATGGTTTGACAACTTGAACTATATGATTCAACTTTCTGCCAACTTGGTGTCATACTTGGGATTTTTCTGAAAGGGATTCACACCAAGCAGAGGTTTTACTAGTGAGATTCTCTTTCTGACAGTCACTTTCATTAGCTCAATGTCATATGTGTACAGCTCGGTGTGAGTGGCACTCTCATGCTGGGAACAGATCTGACTGGTAGGGAGAGGATGAATATTTTTATTCTTTCTTAATTCCCTGTGAATGTTGATGTTTCCACAGCAATACCCATGCTGTTTGGAAAAGCATTACATTCATCTGCAGAAGTTAACAAACTTATTCATAAGGTCCCACTTAGGTACATCTGTAGGTGACACAATTGTCAGGTTTAGAGGAAGGTCCAGTAGCTCTCTTACAGTCTGCAGGAGTGCCCAGGCTTCACTGATGAGTCTCTCAGAGATATCTTCACCAGAGTTTTCTGCTGGTTTGGCAAAAGTTGGCCAAGATTAGACAAGCTGTGTCTATTGCTTCAATGGAATAGTCTTTTTCTGTTCCTTTCCTTATCTTTGCATTTTTAACATTGCTAGAGTGGCTTGGTCAAACAGTGATTGAGAAGGAGTGACTGCCTCCCTAGATGCTACTTCTTTTTCCAACTTGTAGTTGAGGAGTCTGCCTTGCATTGCTTATGCTCTTTCTGTACATACATGAGAGACTATTTAGATTTGGGAATAGGAGGGGTCTTCTCTATGAGACACATGACAGTCAAAAAGATGTCATTTTCACTCTGTGAGTGAAGGAGTGGGGCCCACAGAGGTATAAATCCTGTCTATGTGCAAATGCACAGATGTACTCCATTTGGTAGGGGTAATGTCTGGCATTTGTGAGGACCCCTTCCTCTTCTGCCAGCGCATGGGCCTCCCACCATGGTAAAGCATTGAGTTCCAGGATTCACATTCTTTCACTAAAGTCATGACCCCACCCTTACTGTTCATTTATCTTGCTCAGTGGAAGTATAATCATTCCAGGTGTATTAGTTAGGGTTCTCTTGAGAAACAGAACCAACAGGGAACACTTGCAAATATAAAATTTATAAAAGTGTCTCACATGACCGTGGTAACGCAGAGTCCAAAATCCACATAGTAGGCTGTGAAGCCAATGATTCCAATGGAGGGTCTGGACGAACTCCACAGGAGAGGCTCACCAGCCGACACAGGAAGAGCCTGTCTCTTCTGAATCCTCCTTATAAGGCTTTCAGTGATAAGATTAAGCATCACTCATTGCAGAAGACATGCCCCTTTGGCTGATTACAAATGGAATCAGCTGTGGATGCAGCTGACCTGATCATGATTTAACTCTATGAAATGTCCTCATTGCAACAGACAAGCCAGCACTTGCCCAACCACCACTTAGCCAAGTTGACACAAGAACCTGACCATGACACCAGGTTATTCAAAACACAGGTTCCAATTGGTGTAAGCTGTTCTATAAAGTTGGCTAATATCTCTAACTGTCAGAACTCTTCACTAAGCTGTGACTTATCTAAGTATGATGATACAACATCCACACTTCATTCAGATACTGGTTCCATTGTGCAGACTTGTGCATCATCCACAATATATTCAATATTCCTGAGAGCCTCTATGAAACTTCTTATGGTTTTGAGTACAATGGATTTTGTAGCAGAACTTTCCTAATGAAGGACAACAAACTCTGCTGCTCTCACTGAGAAGCCAGCACCATCTGTGGGAAAATAAACTTCAGAGAGCGTGGATGGTTTGCTCTGTCAGGAAAAGTATGGCATAGTGCTTTGGGCAGTGACTTCTTGAATCAAGGCATAAGTGCCATTCTTCAAAATGTTTATTCAATGGAGACAGCATTAATAATAGCAATGTGGACATTATTGCATCCCCCAATCCTGTTGCACCACGCTTTGGCCTTAGCATCCGTCATCAGATTCAGGTCATTCTCATAGAACACAATCATGTCCATCCACAAGGTTTATAACTGTACATCAAAAGATGGGTGTAAAGGAGGCACAGAGAATCTGTCTTTGTTGAAAGAGTTCATTAGTTCCTGCTACAGTTCACTGTTGGAATCTTCATAAATTCTTACATAGGTGAGATAACAGAAGTTCAAGAGTATTTCTAAAATGTCTAAAAGAAGAACCATCTGTGATAAAATGAACACTTGATGTCCTTCAGATTTCAACTAATGAAGTAAGATAGGAGAAGCTTATAGCTTTCCTGAATCAAACTATACCAACCTCAGCTCGGGAAACTGCAAGAACGACAACACTGTCATCTGCTGCAAGTGCATAAAATAGGGGTGCCAGATGAGGAAAAGGATGTGGCTGGGGATTGGGGCATATATGAGTGGGACTGCAGAGGCTCCTTATCTTTGCTGCCTGTGAAGGACCTGGGCCATTCCATCTGATGCTGTTCATTCTGAGAGCCCCTGTGATGGTACATTAACACCCCCTATTTTATCCAATTACATCTCATCCCAGGGTGACAGGCCGAGCTCCCTGTGTCTGGTTGGTAGAGGCAGACTGCAGCAGCCTCAGCTGCTCAGTAATTTTAGGGGCCAAGGATAGGAATCCTCAGCACCTTTTAAGCAATTTTACCACCTGACACTGATCTACCTTTCCAGCTATGACCTGCAAATACCTCACTAGCATCTTGTTCCCCAACAATCCCTAAATACATGTTTCTTCACTTTATCCACATCTTTGTATGATACAACCTTTTAAAGTACCATCTCCTCCATTTTTCTGCCTCATTTATCTTAATTCTATCACTTCCTTTTTAAAATTCCAACGATTTCACATCTTACCCCAACCCCACACCTCAACCCCAATATCCCAGATCACATCCAGAATTAATTGTACCTTCTACCATGCTCATAATATTCCTCTAGCGCCCACCTCAATTTTAATACTCACATCTCTATTATTACAATCTGTTATTTTTTCTATCTATCCCCCATTAGAACTGAGTTCCTTATCTTCCGTATCATTTTCCAAGCTATTGTATGCCTAGCAAGAGTTTGGTACAAGGTTGAGGATCAATGAATAAATCCCACTACCAATGTACATTAAAATTATACACATTTCTTTCCAGAGAAAAAGTCAAGACAACCTGGTGGAACCCAGGTTTCAAAGAGAATTCAACAATCTTATATTGAACACTTCTATCCCATCATCTTAGGTAAGATATTCAGGCAGCTCTTTGAGGAGCAAAGAAATATATATACATACGGTATAGGCAAACATACACACCAGACACACACATTACATATACATGCATGCATAAATATATATATACACACATACATTCAGATACATACATGATACATATACACTTACAGAGAGATACATAGATATTTCTACGTAAACATTTTGTACAGATACATACAACATGTATGCACATAAATACTCCTTCTGTGAAACTGAAAATATTCCTTGGATAAAGAGGCTTTTTGGTGGGCTGGAACAAAGAAGGAAATTTTACACGGAAAAGTAAGGATTTAACACCTTTTCTACCACCCTCAGAGCCCCTAGAAGAGAACTACTTCAATCTGAAGGTGGCAAAGCCTTGTCTCACACCTTAGACCTGATACTAAATTCTGGACAAAAAGGAGGAGAAGAAGCAGAATAGGAGATAGCAGTGGAGAGAGATAAAGATAAGAGAGCCACAACAAACCACATAATAAAGCAGTTAGTTGTAGCTTTCTTTGCCTGCAACTAAAATTATGTGCCCTCCTCTTAGTATCAAAACTATGGTACAACCATGGGTGTACAATGATACTTCAGTGGGTGAATTCTCACCTGCCATGCAGGAGATCCCAGTTCAATTCCCAGCAAAAAACCTCCTACTCACCCACCCCCCAAAAATTCAACAAATATTGAGGCAATAACAGAATACTCACATGGAAAAATGAAATATGACCCCTATCAATCAGCATATCAAAACAAAACAACAACTATGGAGATGCAAAAGCAGTTCAGTGTTAGAATTTTTGCCTGCCATGCAGGAGCCCTGGGTTTGGTTCCCAGCTGAGCACTCCCCCATGCCCCACAAAAACAAAATTCAACAAATGGTGCTGTGATGATGGGATACTCACAGGAAAAAAGAATGAAATGTGACCCCTACCATACAGCATACCAAAAATAGCAAATATATATCAAGGTAAATTTAGAAAAAACAGTACTGCCTTAATTATGACTCTCTTACTCTTTTCCATTTGCTCATGTCATATGGGTGAGGTAAGATGAAAAAAGTTGTGAGACAGAAAAGAACAAATCTCCATGTGAAAATCAGTCTCACTACTTTCTGGAATCATAATAATTACTCAACAAACTTGTACTGTATGCCTACCTTATTCTGAGCAATATGCCGTGCAATGGAAATACCAAGATGAAAGAATACAGGTCTTGTTCCTCTAAAGTTAAAATCAAGTGAGGAGATGAACAAATAAACCAACTAGCCCAACACACACACAACTTAGGGAGAACAGATGAGAAGCAAAGACCTTATACAGGAAAGGATCTTTTCATAAATATTTCCAGAAATATGCATATGACAAAAATAATATACCCAACTATGGATAACTTGATTTAGAATTGCTCTTTAACTTACAATGACACTTTTAAAATAAAGTCCAACAAGTTGACCATGTGTTCATCTACTAGAAAATTGAAAATATTTTTGAAGTTCACTTAAGTTCATTGAACAATAAAGTTTAATATGAATTTGATTTCTTTCTACACGTCATAATAAAACAAGACACTAGGAAACATACATCAAAACGTTTGTTGTGACCCGCTAGTGAAGTGTCTTCACATCTATTTCCTTATGGCTGAGTTCTATGTAATCTTATGATATTGAATGTGGACATGATTGAAAGGGGTTGTATACACCTAAGTGTCCCACTGATTAACACTACAAATATAAATATGTTCCTGCATAAAAAAATACAAAGAAGAAGTTGTTGTGGTTACTATTAGGAAGTAAAATTGAATGTAATTTTAAGAACACACCTTTCCGTATTTTCTAAAGTGAATGTATTACATCAATGTATAGGGAGTTGCATAAACAGTCGATTATTTAAAATAAAACAGCACTTTTAATTTTTGCATTAAATATGAATGAAGTTACAAACTAAACTTCTTTTTTATTAAATTCAGATGGTACTGAATTTCAAATGCCCTCAGAAAACCAATTAATTTGTTCTCTAAGTCAATACTGGTGCAGGGAATGTTCTGTCTGCCCTTCCTGCATGGGTCTCAAATGTCCAGCTGCTCACTCACCTTGCTCTCCCCCTTACTCCTGGGCAGCCACAGCCATCTTTGTGATGCCTCTTTTGGCCCATGTGGAGAGCAGCACCCAGGTCCTGACTCGCACCCCAATGTGTGGTTCTGCCTCTCCTGGTACCCAGAAGGCCTCGACATCACCCTGAGCCATGTTAATCAGTGCTGTCAGAGGAGGTGGCCTTTGGCTGAGAGTCTGGAGAGGAAGTTGCAGAACCCATGGAAGCCCCTCAGTGGAGGGAGGGAGGACAGCACCTGGTCTGTGCCCTTTCCTGCTACACTATCAGGTGGTCCCTTTCCAAGTCTTTCAAAGTATTAATTTCAACATAAGAAAATATTAGTGATTGCCTGTCATCTCTCTAGCTCACTAAAACCTGAGTTCCCTGAGGCTGCCACTCAGCCCATGACAAACTCGGGTGTGATTCTGTGGGAGCAGGGAATGATGTTCTCTGTGGCTCTATTGCATGCTATCCAAATCACCCTGTGGGCCACCCCTGTTGTCCTACTCCCATTCCTGTGTCTGTCAATTCACAGGCTCCCTCTGTCCAGAAGCACCAGGGATGTCAGGGGCTTGTACTTAGAAAATTACAAAATATTGCTAAAAGAAATTTTAAAATGACCAAAATAGATGGGGACATTCCATGCTCACAGATAGGAAGGGTGAATATCACTTAGATGTCAATTCTACCCAAAATGACTTACAGATTCAATGGAATACCAATCAAAATTCCAGCAACCTAACTCGAAGATTTGGAAAAGCAAGTTATTCTATGAAAATTGAACTACAGATTCAATGTAATACCAATCAAAATTCCAACAACATCTTTGAACACTCACAACAGCTAGTTATCAAATTTACTTAGAAGGGAAACCCTAACCAAAACCATTCCAGCCAATCCTAAAGAACATCTAGGGCAATATATAAGATTCCACAAGGGTTCCATGAACTGGGATAACTTACCAGAAACCTACAATCTCCAGATGGATTCCAGGACTAGATAAGTCCTGAAACCATGAGGGCCCAGCCTCTCCAGAACATCAGCTAGTTCCATCTCCTACTCCATATTACTGATAGACCTTTCCAACATGAAAAAGTCAGAATGGGCATAACCCAAATACCTTTAAAGAGTGGGACAGAAAGATCAAAGATGATGGTGGAGTTATACAGAGAAGGTGGGGTTTAACAAACAAGTATGACTGCTGAATCATTATATCGATATTTCTTTTAGTCTCCAGTATCTAAGAGCAGCTACAAGTAAAAACCTTAAGATGTGAATTGTAGCCCATACCAAACTCTGAAATTTGTTCTACAACTAATTGTTGTGGCTGTGTCCTGAAAGTTACTGATTTTTAATATATATGCCATTGTTCACACACAAAAAAATTTTTTTTTAAGTCAATTGTGACAATAAAACAATGTTTATAGCTTTCAATGTTCTGGAGCAGCTAGAAGGAAAACTATGAGATGATGGTATGGTAGCTGTGCCAGTCTGAATCTGTGGTAGACCCCAGAAAAGCCATGTCTTTTGGTTCTCATTCAATACTGCTGGTTGGGAGCTTTTTGATTGTTCCCATGGAGATGTGACTCACCCAATTGTGCTTATTAACTTTTCATTAGAGGGAAATGTGACTCCACCCATTCCAGGTCAGTCTTGATTATAGTTTGCTGCTCAAGGGAAACATTTTGGAGACAGTCTCCTTAAAGAGCCATGAAAACCACAAGAGCCCATGCAGCCAGACACCTTTGGAGTTTAATGAAGCAAGAGGCCTAGAGAGGATGCTAACACACACTGCCATATTCACCATGTGCCTTTCCAGTTTACAGAGAAATCCTGAATTTCATCAGCCTTATTTGAGTAAAGGTAAACTCTTATAGGTGCCTTAATTTGGACATTTTCATAGACTTGTTTTAATTGGGATGTTTTCATGACCTCAGAACTGTAAATCTGCAACTTAATAAATTCCCAGTTTTAAAAGCCATTCTATTTCTGGTGTATCACATCATGGCAGCTAGCAAACTTTGGGATGTATTCTGTAACTACCTGTTGAAGAGTGCTTTGAAAACTTGCTTTTTTCATTCTTTGCTTTGTAGATATGTTATATAATACAATAAAAAAGCTAAAAAAATTTATTTGGGAGGGAAAGAGACCTTAAATAGCTAAAAGATATCCTGAAAAATGAAGAGTGAAGTGGGAAGACTAATACTTCCTGACTTTAGAGATTTCTATAATGGCATAAAGGTCAAAATAGCCTGGTACTGGCACAAAGGTAGAAGCACTGACCAATGGAATTGAATCAAGAGTGTAGAGATAGAACACCAAATCTATGGGCAATTGTTCTTCAATAAGGTCCCCAAATACACTGAAATGGGACAGTTTTCAATCAATTGGCATTGACATATATCAATACCCAAAAGAATGAAAGAGGAATCCCTACCTTACATGCTAAAAAAAATTAATTCAAATAGATCAAGGACCTAAATATAAGAGCCAGTACCATAAAACTTCTAGAAGAATATATAGGGACCTAGTAACAGGAGGTAGCCTCTTAAACTTTATCCCCAAAGTATAAGCAGTAAAAGAAAGCATAGATAAATGTGAACTCCTTAAAATCAAAAGCTTCTGAGCAGTGCAACGGTGGCTCAGCAGGCAGAATTCTTGCCTGCCATGCCAGAGACCCAGCTTTGATTGCCGATGCCTGCCCATGCAATAAAAAGAAATCAAAAGCTTCTGTACCTCAAAGGACTTTGTCAAAAAAATAAGAGGCAGGTAACTCGAAGGGAGACAATATGTGGAAACCTCATATTGGGTAAAGCTCTGATATCCTGTTTAAATGTAGAAATTATACAACTCAACAACAAAAAGAAAAAACCCAATTAAAAATGGGTAAAGAAAATGAATAGACATTTTTCCAAAGAGTAAATACAAATGGCCAAAAAGCACATAAAGAAATGCTTATTTTCATGACCTATAAGAGAAATACAAATCAAGAAGACAAAGCAATATCACCTCACACCTATAAGAATGGCTGCTATTAAACAGAAAACTACCAAGGTTGAAGAGGATGTGGACAAATTAGAACACGTATTCACTGCTGGTGGGGTATATGCTGGTACAGCCACTGTGGAAAATAGTTTGCTGATTCCTCAGAATACTAAATATTGAGTTGCCCTATGACCTGGCAATACAAATCCCCAGTATATACTCAAAAGAGCTGAAAGCAATGACATAAACAAACACTGCACATTGATGTTCACAGTGTCACTATTCACAATTTCCAAAAGATGGAAACATTCCAAATGCCCATCAACAGATGAGCAGAGAAACAAAATATATCATGTACATATGATGGAATATTATGTAGGAGTAAGACAAACTGTGATCCTGAAGTATATGACTTCCTAACAGACTGGCAAGGTACTAGCAAGATTTCAAAATAAAATACTCCAAGAACAAAGTCTTGTGCACTTAGAATCCCAAGATTGAAAAAACTACAGTTTTTCAAAATTAAGAAGAAATTATATGAATCCTTAAATTATATCTGTTCTTAAAATTACAGAGCATATAGATTGCACCATTGCATAACTCATTATCTTCCTGCCTCTAAAGACATTTTTAAGAAAAGCTTTCACCTAAGGATACACTGACTGAGAAGTATAATGGCAAAGGTGGCATATACATGTGATCGAATATTGTGCTGCTACAAAAAGAAGTGAAGTTGTGAGGAATGCAATGCTGTGAATGAACTGGTGGAACATTTGGTGAGGCAAAATGAGACAGAAACAAAAGAGCAAATATTGTATCATTTAGAAAAGACTTATAAGAAAATTGGGGCTTAGAGTGTAAGCTCTTATAACAGTTACATTTAGTCTGGAGCAGAAATTATTACTTCTGGATTTTGAGAGGCTCTGTTATATATGTCTAACCTAGTAATTAGACAAAAGCTGATCAGGTTGGGATTGAAGTAATTCAGAACTGAGAGACAAGGAAGACACTGTCTGTATTTTAGAATATTACCTACCTTTATGAGACCACAGGAAGAAAGGTTATTTTATCCAAAACCTAAATTTTCTGTAGCACATTACCTAACTCAACCTGTCTGGATTGATGATTAAAAAATCCAAACACAGGGAGCCCAGAATTCACTGAAGCTTAATGTAATGTCTGGGTATATACCAGAGTATCTTAAGAGATAATCAAAGAGTATCAGCAAAGTTCCTTGAGGGATGGGAGAAAAAATAGGGAACTGTTAAATTTTACCATTGGGGAAGCCCTGAATTCGTGTCAAACATTAGTGAACACCCAAATCACTAGGCCAAGCCTTGATCTTGAGGCTTGTGCTCTTGCAAAGCTTATTTATGTAGCATGCAAGCTTAGCCCACCTAAAGGTGTGCCCAAGAGTTAGGTCCAGAACCTCTTTTGTTGCTCAGATGTGGCCTCACTTGCTCCGAGCCCAACTCTGCAAGTGAAATCACTGCCCACCCCTCAAGGTGGGACATGACACCATGGGTGAAAGCCTCTCTGGCAGAATGGGAGGTGACTCCCAGGCTTGAGTCTGGCCCTGGCACAGTGGGATCAACAATGTTATCTGACCAAAATGAAGAAAAGAAGGGTAACAAATCAGGTAAATCGGTGTCTGTGAGAGTTCAAACACAGTTGAGAGACTTCTCCGGGTTCTTCTCAGACCTTGGGCCCCAACTTCAAAGTCCCCCTCTCTAAGTCCCGCAACCTGGCTCTTCTGAGGCTTCCACAGAAACCAACACTTCCTTTTCCTCCCTCTCCTCAGCCTCCCGCCATCCCAATGATGGCCCCAGATTTCCCTTGATGCCTTTTCTCCTCACCATCAACTCCAGTTGCAGTCTCCCACCTGGCCAGAGAGGCTCAAACCATGACTGGTGCAGGCCAGCTATGCCACAGCCCAGCTGCCAGGGACCAGAAGAAGGAACCCATGCCATCTGCGGTAGTGGGTGGGGACTGGGGAGGGGGCAGGGCTGGCAGGGAGTAGGCGGGGACAAGACCAATTGACAGATTTTTAAAAATTTTTATTTATTTTTTTCTATTTTTTGTGTGTGTGCATGAATGTGTGTACATAAGTGCATACCAACTGTGTATTTGAACTTACTGTGTGTAACCTAACAAAAATTTGCTCATAATTTACCAAATATTTACATGGATGATTTAAGCAAAGGGAATCAGTTTCCACAAATAAGTTCATATCCTGAGGACTAGTAAAAAGCACATCAAGAATGTATAGTCCAGGGCCAAGAGGGTGGCTTAGCAAGGTGTGGGATTTAGTTCATCCTCCAGAGCAGCTAGTAAATAGCCAGGAACAGTACAGAACAACTGCTGGGGCCACATTAGTGACTGGACACACAGCGTACCCCAGTCTGGACCAGCTGGACCGGCTGTAAGTCCCCCTCAGAACTGTGAGTTCCCCAAGCCATGGCAGCCGGCGTCCCTCCCCCACAGGCTGTTCCCAGAGGGGAAAGGAAAGGGACTTTACCAGCAGCAGGGGCTGAGTGCAACCAAGCTCCAACTGTGGAATTAATTAACAAATTCTGACTACTAAAAATAGGCTCCCAGCTCAGCTGAACCTCGAGTAAAAGCAGAGGTTGCTGGGTTTTGCCCCAGCACAGAGGGGGCAGAGCTGACAGAAAAAGAAAAAATAAAAAAACAGGTTTTTTGGATCTGAAGAGGTCTGGGCCCTGCAGGAAATGAGGGGTCACATAGGACCTGGAGATACACAGAACAGTGTACCAACTTAAGCTCTTGATTGGAAAACCTGAGGAATGGGTCCTGCTCTGAAAAGGATTTTTCTTTTTCTCTTTTGTGGCTGTGTTTCTACAGATTGATTGCTCTTTGGATACAGCTGCAGAGCTTCTTGGGCTCCACTGCCCAAGGCATAGGCAGATTCAAGCTTGTCTGAGAGCTTCTCTGGAGCCTGAGCCTTCCCCAGAAGAGGGTTGGGGCCCAGCTCAGATGGAATCACCCCTCAAGGAATTTAGACCCCCGGGTCTGGAAAAGTGAAGCAATTAATACCATCCTACAACCTCTCCTCTGGCTCCACCAGGGCCCAAGCCAGGAGAATCTGCTGAAGTTAAAGGTACCACATCACCTTACGCTGGTGGGACCTGCAGGCAGACAAGCACCACATACTGGGCAGCATAGGAAAAATGCAGAGTCCAGAGACTTCATAGGAAAGTCTTTCACCCTGCTGGGTCTCACCCTCAGGGAAAACTGATGCATGTGACTCTTTTCTCCTGACAGGGGGCCAGTTTGGGCTGGGGAAACCTGGCTGGGGTCTATAATACCTAAGTAGACCCTCCTGTGGGGGTGGGGGGGCAAAAAAGGCACCATACAGGCAGGGTAAGAAACATGAAAACAAGAACTGAAAAATTCTGATCTGTTAAACAAAACCTAAGCCAGAGGTCCAGATCAAGCTGAACTGAATGACAAAGAACAGATAGACAACAAAGTCATCCAGCAAGAAAATCCTAGGTAAAAAAGTAAAAACAATCTCCAGAATAAACTAATTAAGGTAAATTAAATGCCTGGAAGCCAGCAAAAATTAACGAATCATACTAGGAAAATTGAAGATATGGCCCAGTCAAAGGAACAAACCAACAATTCAAATGACATACAGGAGTTGAAACAATTAATTCAGAATGTTCGAACAGATATGGAAAACCTCATCAAAAATCAAATCAGTGAATTGAGGGAGGATATAAAGAAGGCAAGGAATGAACAAAAAGAAATCAAAAGTTGAAAAACAAATCACGGAAGTTATGGGAATGAAAGGCACAGTAGAAGAGATGAAAAAAAACATTGGAAACCTACAATGTCAGATTTCAAGAGGCAGAAGATAGGATTAATGAACTGGAGGATGGAACATCTGAAATCCAACAAGCAAAAGAAAATATAGGTAGAAGAATGGAAAAATATGAGCAGGGAATTGAATGACAACATGAAGCACATGAATATGTGTTGTGGGTGTCCCAGAAGGAGAAGAGAAGGGAAAAGGAGGTGAAAAACTAACGGAGGAAATTGTCACTGAAAATTTCCCAACTCTTACAAAAGACTTAAAATTACAGATCCAAGAAGTACAGCATACCCTAAACAGAACTGATCCAAATAGATGTACTCCAAGATACTTACTAATCAGAACATCAGATGTTAATGAAAAAGAAATCTTGAAAGCAGCAATAGAAAAATAATCCATCACATACAAGGGAAGTCCAATAAGACTCTGTGTAGATTTCTCAGCAGAAACCATGGAGGTGAGAAGACAGTGGAATGATGTATTTAAATTACTAAAAGAGAAAAACTTCCAACTAAGAATTCTATATCCAACAAAACTGTCCTTCAAAAATGAGGGAGAAATTAAAACATTTTCAGACATAAAAAATCACTGAGAGAATTTGTGACCAAGAGACCAGCTCTGCAAGAAATACTAAAAGGAGCACTAGAGACAGATACAAAAAGACAGGAGAGAGAAGTGTGGAGAAGAGTGTAGAAATGAAGACTATCAGTAATGGTAAAAGGAAGGAAAATTAGATATGACATGTAAAATCCAAAAGGCAAAAAGTACGGCTCATACAGTAATAACACTAAATGTTAATGGATTAAACTCCCTAATCAAAAGACATAGACTGGCAGAATGGATTAAAAAAAAAAAAACAGGACCCATCTATAGGCTGGCTACAGGAAACACATCTTAGACCCAAGGATAAACACAGGTTGAAAGCAAAAGGTTGGGAAAAGATATTTCATGCAAATAACAATCAGAAAAAAGCAGGAGTAGCTATAATAATATCCTACAAATTAAGACTTCAAATGTAAAACAGTTAAGAGACAAAGGACACTATGTATTAATAAAAGGAACAATTCAACAAGAAGACATAATGACATAATGATCATAAATATTTATGCACTGAGCCAGAATGCTCCAAAATACATGAGGCAAACACTGAAAACACTAAAAAGAGAAATAGACACATCTACCATAATAGTTGGAGACTTCAATTCCCCACTCTCATCAAGGGACAGAACATCTAGACAGAGGATCAATAAAGAAACAGAGAATTTGAATAATACAATAAATGAGCTAGACTTAACAGACATTTATAGAACATTACACCCCACCACAGCAGGATATACCTTTTTCTCAAGTGTTCATGGATCATTCTCAAGAATAGACCATATGCTGGGTCACAAAGCAACTCTCAATAAATTTGAAAAGATTGAAATCGTATAAAACACTTTCTCAGATCATAAAGGAATGAAGTTGGAATCAATAATAGGCAGAGTCACATAAAATTCACAAATATATGGAGGCTCAACAACACATTCTTAATAAACCAGTGAGTCAAGGAAGAAATTACAAGAGAAATCACTAAGCATCTTAAGGCAAATAAAAATGAAAATAAAAACACAACATATCAAAATTTATGGAATGCAGCAAAGGCAGTGCTATAAGGGAAATTTATTGGCCTATATCAAGAAAGAAGAAAGAGCAAAAATTGAGGAATTAACTGTCCACTTGGAAGAACTACAGAAAGAATAGTAAACTAACCCCAAAGCAAGCAAAAGGAAAGAAATAATGAAGATTAGAGCAGAAATAAATGAAATTGAGAACATGAAAACAATTGAGAAAATCAACAAAACCAGAAGTTGGTTCTATGAGAAAATCAATAAGACTGATGGACTCTTAGAGAGGTTGACAAAAAGAAGGAGAGAGGATGCAAATAAATAAAATCAGAAATGGAAGAGGAGACATAACCACTGACCCCACAGAAATAAAGGGAGGTAATGAGAGGATACCATGAACAGCTTTATGCTAGGAAACTCAACAATGTAGATGAAATGGACAAATTCCTAGAAAGGCATGAACAACCAACATTGACTCGAGAAGAAACAGATGACCTCAACAAACCAATCACAAGTAAAGAAACTGAATCAGTCATTAAGAAGCTCCCCAAAAATGAAAAGTCCAGGACCAGATGGCTTCACATGTAAATTCTACCAAACATTCAAGAAAGAATTAGTACCAATCCTGCTCAAACTCTTTGAAAAAATTGAAGAGGAGGGAAAGCTACCTAACTCATTCTACGAAGCCAACATCACCCTCATACCAAAGCCAAAGATATTACAAAAAAAATGAAAGTACAGACCATTCTCTTATGAATATAGATGCAAAAATCCTCAACAAAATTCTTGCAAATCGAATCCAGCAGCATATTAAAATAATTATACACCATAACCAAGTAGGATTCATCCCAAGTATACAAGGATGGTTCAACATAAGAAAAATCACCTAATGTAATACATCATATATAAACAAATCAAAGCAGAAAAACCACATGATCATCTCAACTGATGCAGAAAAGGCATTTGACAAAATTCAACATCCCTTCCTGTTGAAAACACTTCATAGGATAGGAATAGAAGGGAACTTCCTCAACATGATAAAGGGAATATATGAAAAACCCACAGCTAACATCATCCTCAATGGGGAAAAACTGAAAACTTTCCCCCTAAGATCAGGAACAAGACAAGGATGTCCACTATCACCACTGTTATTCAACATTGTGTTGGAAGGTCTAGCCAGAGCAATGAGACAAGAAAAGAAAGATAAGGCATTAAAATTGGAAAGGAAGAAGTAAAACTCTCACTGTTTGCAGATGACATGATACCATATGTTGAAAACCCCCAAAAAATCCACAGCAAAACTACTAGAGCTAATAAATGAGTACAGCAAATTGGCAGTTTATAAGGTCAACACTCAAAAATCTGTAGTGGTTCTATATACTAGTAATGAACAATCTGAGGGTGAAATCATGAAAAAAAAATTCCATTTACAATTGCAACCAAAAGAATAAAATATTTAGGAATAAATTTAACTAAAGAGACAAAAGACCTATACAGGGAAAACTATAAGAAATTATTAAAAGAAATCACAGAAGACCTAAATAAATGGAAAGGCATACCGTGTTTATGGATTGGAAGACTAAATATAGTTAAGATGTCAATTCTACCTAAATTGATTTACAGATTCAATGCAATACCAATTAAAATACCAAAAATTTACTTTTCAGAAATAGAAAAACCAATAACCAAATTTATCTGGAAAGGCAGGGTGCCCCGAATAGCTAAAAGTATCCTGAGAAAGAAAATGAAGTCAGAGGTCTCACGCTATCTGACTTTAAGGCGTATTACGAAGCTACAGTGGTCAAAATAACATGGTACTGGCAAAAAGACAGATATACTGACCAATGGAATTGAATACATTGTTCAGATATAGACCCTCTCATCTACGGACAATTGATCTTTGATAAGGCAGTAAAGCCAACTCACCTGGGACAGATGAGTTGTATTATAGTTAGATAGTATTATGCTATCAATTTCTGAATTTTTACAATCAGTCCCACTGCACAATTTTGCATGTGGATATCCACATGCAAAAGAATGAAAGAGGATATATATCTCACACCCTATACAAAAATTAACTCAAAATGGATCAAAGACTAATCATTAGATCTGAGACCATAAAACTGTTAGAAGATATCCAGAATATATAAAGAGATTGTTCAACTCAACAACAAAAAGACAGACAACCCAATTACAAAATGGGCAAAACACTTGAACAGACACTTCTCAGAAGAAGAAATACAAATGGCCAAAAGGCACATGAAAAGATGCTCAACTTCCCTGGCTATTAGGGAAATGTAAATCAAAACCACAATGAGATATCATCTCACACCCACCAGAATGGCCATTATCAATAAAACAGAAACTGACAAATGCTGGAGAGGATGTGGAGAAAGAGGCATGCTTATCCACTGTTGGTGGGAATGTGAAATGATACAACCACTGTGGAAGGCAGTTTGGCAGTTCCTCAGGAAGCTAAGTATAGAATTGCCACATGACCTGGCAATACCATTGCTAGGTACCTACTCAGAGGACATGAGGGCAAAGACACAAACAGACAAATTTGCACACCAATGTTTATAGCATCATTATTTACAATTGCAAAGAGATGGAAGCACCCCAAATGTCCATCAACAGACAAGTGGCTAAACCAGCTGTTGTATATACATACGATGGAATATTATGCAGCTGTAAGACAGAATAAAGTTATGAAGTATGTAACAATATGGATAGACCTTAAGGATATTGTGCTGAGTGAGATTAGTCAGAAACAAAAGGACAAATACTGTATCATCTCACTGATATGAACTAACATTAATGAATGAACTTGGATAATTTCAGTTAAGAACAGAGGTCATCAAGAGATAGAAATGGATAGATATTGGGTAATTGAAACTGAAGGGATACAGATTGTGCAACAGTACTGATTGGAAAAATTCAGAAACTGATAACACAATACTACCTAACTGTAATACAATAATGTTAGTACACTGAATGAAGCTGAATGTGAGAATGATAGAGGGAGGAGGGCTGGGGCACAAATGAAATCAGAGGGAAAGACAGACGATAAAGACTGAGATGGTATAATCTAGGCATGCCTAGAGTATATAATGATAGAGACTAAACGTACAAATTTAAAAATGTTTTGCATGAGGAAGAACAAAGGAATGTCAATAATGCAGGGTGCTGAAAACAGATGGTAATTAATAATTTAAAACTTCAACTTATGTGCGAGACTAAAGCAAAAAGTGTTCATTTGGTACAAAACTTATATTCTGACTAGTACATTTCCTAATATAACTTACGTGGACAGCTTAATTGAACACCATAAGTACTGGAACCTTGAGTAGGGCATGAGATTTTGCAGGTTTGTCCAGAGTGATGCCTCAATAAATCCCAAAGTGATCTGAACAGCGAATAAAAAAGTATTTGCAAAGTCCCCTTGGGGGAATGGTAAGAAAGGGGGAAAATTCAACTTCCCCAAGTGGAGAATTCTTGATATTCTCACAAGCAATGGGGACAACAAAAGCAATAGGCTGAGCCCCCAATCTTGGGGTCTGTTCATATGAAACTTAACCCAGCAAAGGATAGGCTAAGCCTACTTAAAATTAGGCCTAAGAGACACCCCCAAGAGAACCTCTTCTGTTGCTTAGATGTGGCCTTTCTCTCTCAGCCAACATGACAAGCAAACTCACTGCCCTCTCCCTCTCTATGTGGGGCATGACTCCCAGAAGTGTGGACCTTCCTGGCAACATGGGACAGAAATCTTAGAATGAGCTGGAACTCAGCACCAAGGAACTGAGTAAACTTTCTCTACTGAAAAGGGAAGAGAGAAATGAGACCAAATAAAATGTCAATGGCTGAGAGATTCCAAATAGAGTCGAGAGGTTTTCCTGGAGGTAATCCTTATGCATTAAAAAGATATCACCTTTTTAGTTAAGGCATAACAGAGAGGCTAGGCTGGAAGGAATTGCCTGAAAATGTACAGCTGTGTTCCAGTAGCCATGCTTTTTGTAGATGATTGTATAGCGATATAGTTTTCACAATGTGACTGTGATTGTGAAAACCTTGTGTCTGATGCTTCTTTTATCTACCTTATGGACAGATGAGTAAAACATATGGATTAAAAATAAATAAATAATAGGGGGAACAAATGTTAAAATAAATTTAGTAGATTGAAATGCTAGTTATGAATGAAAGGGAGGCATAAGGGGTATGACGTATGAATTTTTTTTGTTTTCTTTTTATTTCTTTTTCTGATTTGATGCAAATGTTCTAAGAAATTATTATGATGATGAATACACAACTATGTGATGAAGAAAAAATGTATAGTCCAGTCCAGTTA
>PVIY010027838.1:0-33764 GCA_004026745.1 Myrmecophaga tridactyla | reverse complement strand
GTTAGAAAAGTGAACTATGAGTAGCCTATTTGAGTTTCATATGATGAAGCTAATTTAAATCCTCATTTGAGAAAAGCTGAACTAAAAATTACTTTTCACACAACATCTTTCAACACTCAGGTTCTTAAAATATTGAAGTCCTTTGAGGCCAAGAGAAGGTAGATACTGTACTCCCAAGACGGGTTGAAAGCTACTGTCTTGCTATACCAGATAACAGAACTGTGGTTGTGGAACTTAAAATTTTCCAGAAACCTACAACCTCCAGATGGGTCCCTGGACCAGATAAGTTCTGAAATGCAGAGAGGCCAGCCCTTCCAGGACATCAGCTAGTTCCATCCCCTATACCATATTATCAAAAGCCCCTTCCAACTTGAAAAAGTTAGAATGGCCATAGCACAAATACCCCTAAAGAGTGGAAGAAAGATGGTGATGGTGGAGTCATACAGAGAAGGTCAGGTTTAACAAATGTGTATGAGTGCTGAATCATTATATTGATTTTTCTTTTAATCCCCAGTGTCTGGGAGCAGCCAGTAGTAAAAACCTATGCAGAATTGTAAACTCTGTAATCTGTTCTACAACAAATTGTTGCTATATGCTTTGAAATTTATTGCTTTTTTGTATATATGTTATTTTTCACAAAAAGAAAAGTGAATTGTGATGATTTTAAAAATAGTAAATAAATAAAATAAAACGGTTGGTAGATATTGTACAAATGACTGGAGAACAAGAAGAAATATGGCTAGAATATGCCCCCTTGCCCCAACCACAGTTGGTATGAGGATGGGAAGGCTTGGGAGCAACCAGATAACCAGGTGCTACCATTCATTTGAGGGTTTGTTGGACCTGATCTTAAGGAGTGCATGTATACCTTAAATTGTGGCTTAAATTTGAAAAGACCAATCAAGAGAGAATGAAACATAACCAATTCTTGATTATTAAGGGATGAATTATAGATACATGAATTAATTGGGTGAGGGTGACTTTAATCAAAGCAGTTCTGCCACTGCCTAATGAAGGAGAACCCTACTGCCCCTTAACCACTGCTGGATAATGGGATTTTGACTGTCTTTTATATCTTAACCACAATTTAGGGGTATCAATGACTGCCAGGTCATCCTTCCCATTACCCTAGAAAGCAGGAAGTCTATGAGTAGAGAAGGAGAGAATTAGCGGAGATTAGAAGAGGTTTTACCAAGATGGGGCTTTTGAGTTGAAACTTAAAGAATGAGCAGTGGAGGCAGAAAATGTGGAGAGAAGTGTTCCAGGGGTAGGAAATTGCATTTCCTAGAACATCAATCAGTAACCAGGTGTGTTAGGGTACATGGAGCTATTGTGTGTGTGTGTAGGTGTGTATACTGTCATTTTCTATTTTAGAGCATAAAAATGGTGGAGGAATAGGGATAGTGAGGGTAGTTCAGGGAGACTCTCGAAGTTGTAAAAAGGAATGAAGTTCTGATACATGCGGCAATGTGGATGAACCTTGAAGATCTCCATGCATCTGCAAAAGGACAGATTTTATATGATTTCACAGATATGAAATAACTAGAATAAGCAAATTCATAGAGTCGGGACCTAGAACACCGGTTACCAGGGGTTGGGGTGGAGATAAGGAATAAATGCACAGAGTTGATATTTGGGACAATGAAAAATTTTGGTAGTAATGGGTAGTGGTGATGGTAACACAACATTGCAAACCTGTTTAACAGCGCTGAATTATATATTTGAAGGTGGTTCAAAGTGAAATGCTAGTTTGCATATATATTAATAGAATAAAATTTTTTTTAAAAATCTGTGGAACTGTACACAACTCAGTGAATCCTAAGTCAAACCAGAGACCATAATTAATAGTACAATTATAAAAATGTGCTTTCATCAATTGTAACAAATGTACCACACCAATGCAAGATGTTATTTTATGGTGGTACATGGTAATCCTGTACTTTATGCATGATTGTTCCATAAGTCCACAACTCATCTAATTAAAAAAAATTGTTTTTAAATGGTGAAGGGATAGAAAGGTAGTTTAGGGAAATTATGGAAGTCTTTGAATACCATCCAAAGGGTTCACATTTTTTTTTATCCCTTCTCTGACTCACCACTCCTGACAGAAAAGTACCATAGTCAATATACTGCTTATGTAGCATGGGATAGAACAATGCCTGATTGCCTTGTGCAAGGGTGATTGAACCGCTAAGATAATGCAGAGCAATAAAACTTATTTGTGTCTATGACTGTAATGCCAGAGACTAAGATACACAGGGTAAAAACAATACCTGTTGTAGGCCAATTCCTAACTGTGACCGCATTTTAAACTCCCCTGTATTTCTCCCCTGATATAATTGAAATTAACAGTGACTCATCAACCATCAAAGGGATTCACAGGCTTTACAACAATGAACCATTAATTAAAGCGTCTCTGTTTAGGCTTTAAATTGATTTTTTAAATTGTACTTGACTCTTAGGTATTCTAATATCAAGCAAAAATCCTCATTTTCCCTAAAAGAGAAATCCCACCATCTGACTGGTTTAATTCCAATATAATTTTGGCAAATTTATGAAGAGTTAGAAATAAAGAAGAAGCATCAGTTTCTAGTGGATGAGAGTATGAAAAAGTAAACAGTTTGATTTTATTTGGGGCTAAATGGTTTTGTTTCTTCAAATTGGTTTATTTGAATCTTCTATTCCAACAAAGACAATGAATCCATGTGAAATCAGGTCCTTAGTACAAAACTGTTCCATTTGGTGCCACTTCCAATTTTGTGGGGTGGTTCTATGAGATTTAGATGAGATGTTGACTATTAAATCATTTGGCATATTTCGTTGATATGAAACAGCAATTTCAATAAACATTCATGCTATCAAAATTTGAACTTCAAACTAAATACTTTTGAATAGATGGGTTCATCAGAGCTACAACACCGGCCTGTAAGTAGAATCATTCCCATTTCACTGATGAAGAAACTGAGTCTTGAATTTGATAATAATACCCAATTATCCCAGTATGACAATGCATGTTCTTCCTTCAAGAGAGGTCTAAGGTGCCAGTTGTACCAGCTAATCAGTTTGTTCCCTTGGTTGGATATATAAGCCCTCAATATATATTCCCTAAAAGATTTGTTTCCTTGATAAACTGAGTGCTCCAGAATGGATTGATCTTGTTCACAGCTCCATGCCCAGACCTAGGGTAGTGTCTGGAACAGAAGGTTCTAGGTATTGCTGAATAAGTGAATCACTAAATATCCTTTTAAATCACTTTGCCCTCTCCCCAGCTACCCCAGTTTTTCCCTGTTTATGTAGAGATCTGGCATTAATCCAGTGTATGCTGACCTCCCAATATACCCATTAACAGGTTGGTTTCTAAAGAGAAGCAATGCCAAGAACAGTTTGGGTTGTTCGGGTTGTTTTCTACAAAGCAGAAATGAATGAATCAGTGTGTATGTTCTAAAGTCACCTTGAGAGCTGAGATATGTGGAGAGATCATTGCTATAGCATTCTGGACTCTACTCGTACAGCTAAGCCAGGTTTGTAAGAGAAGATGATCTGAAGGTGTTGCTTCAATTTCATTTGTCTGAAGACCGCTGGAATGGCCTCCAATCCTCCCCTTAAATCTTGAGCTGACCCATCTTAAGGGAGGAAAAAAATAGCAAGGAATAAGAGCTCTCTGTGGTTGCATATAAAAAAGAAAGGCCACAAGAGGTCCCCAGGTAGTTTAGTGGTTAGAATGCCCGCCTTTCATGCGGGAGACCCGGGTTCGATTCCCGGACCATGCACCCAAAATAAGTAAATAAAGGCCACTGTCCATTTAAAAGTTGCAGGCACTATCTCATGCATGTATATATAAGGAAACATAAACATGGAGTAATTCATTTCCCAGTGAAAATTATCATGAGCTCTTTTAAAAATTACAGTTTGGCATAAATTCAGCGGCAAATAACATAAAACTTTTTTTTTTTTAAACTCAGTTTTACTTTGAGAAAGTGTCTTTTTTTGAAGGTCCAGAGAACAACTTTCACTTATCAAATAAAGAACAGGAATGCAAAGGTTTTTTGAGAGCTAGGGGCAAGTCTAGGCCCCAGTGGCTGAGTCCTGAGAAAAGACAGAGAAGCAAACTAGCAATAAGCTCAAAAGTACGGTGTGTTGTACCTTTATTTAGGTTGGGTTGATATATTTCATTTGATTTCTTTACTTATCTGGACAAGGGAATTTAATCTCTTGATGTGCTTATGCATGGCTATGTCAGAACCTACATATATAAAGGAAATACTTCACTGATTACTCTACGTCTGAAAGTAGAGCTTCCGCTCTTGCCTACTTCACTAATAGCAGGTAATGTGCCATTATGCTCTTCCTACGTGCCAGGGGCTCTGTTAACCATTTTACCAACACTATCTACAACCATCTTCTAAGTTTTCTATTTTTAAGATCTCAATGATACAGATGAGGAAACTGAGGCCAAGAGAAGTTAAATAATTTACCTGTCACCTACTTAATTAATGGCAGAATACAAATTCCAATGTTTAGCTCCATAACCTAGGGATTTAACCATGATTCTGAACTCCCCTATCTTTTTAAGTGCACGTTCCTCAAAAACAGGGTCTTTTCTAATATCTGTATCAAAAGGACACTGGAGAGAAAATTCCGTGGCTGATTCTGTCTTTCAAAAATGCTATTTTGATGATGATGGTGTTGATAATCTCCTTAAAACATTTTACTTTCATTGACTTGCCATCATCTCTAGCTAGTGAAACATGGCCCACATAAGTGTTCTGTTCAGTTTTATCCCACCAAAGGGGTAAATGTATGTATATAAAAGAAAAAAAGAAATTTTAAGTTAGCAACAAATATGGCTTGTGAAAAAAAGTGGGGCTGCTAACACAACCACCACAGATTCAGAGCAACAGTGGAATTTTGCTGGGTTTACTTTAAAAGTTTCAGGTGGTGAAAAGGCCCTACATTTGGGGGTCAAGAAATCTATATTTTGATTCTAATCCTGTTATTTAACTCCTCTGAGCCTCAGTTCTTTCATGTATTAATTGGGCTAATAACACGTGTTCTGCTTATTTTCCCCAGGTGACTGTGAGGAGGGAAAATGTAGCAAGGGCAAACATCAAAGCTCCAGATAAATGTACTTCCTCACTCAGCCATTCACTCAACAATCGTGTGAAGGCACTGTGCTAGGCCCCGGAGCTACAAATTCATAACCACCGGGAAAGAAGTTTCCGGATTGAAATTCAGTTTGCCTTGTTGAGTGGGCAATACCATAAACTCTGTTGGATTTCTTTTTAGGACTCAGTGTTTGTAAACAAAATGGAATATTTTGGAAAGTTCTGGTTCTGTCATCTCTGACTATAGAATGCATGCAGGAGACAAAACAAACAAAAATGAGTTAGTAGAACACAGCCTGGTTGGAAGAAATCCTGGTTGTCAAGAGGGTGAAAGACAGCAGGCGTTGCTTCTCTATAATAGAAAGAAAACATGCCCTCCATGAGCTAAGTCCTACAAAACCCATGCCAATTCTTTCTCTCTATGTATTGTGTATTTGGACGTGTGATTAGCCAATTGGGCATCATGTCCTGTATTTACTGGATGGTGGAGGGGTACCTGCTGGGGCGCTCTCTGCAGGAGTTAGCCTTTGTGGTCCATGGCCCCTCTTGAACCCTTCCCTTTCCTCTCATTCAAAATGCATGCTTTTCCATGTGCAGGATCAGTTTTCTGATTTTTGTGCTGGCCTTAGAGGGAGAAAAATCATCATTGCAGTGAACATGGCTAAGGCTACCTTAACAGGGAACAGGGTCTTTGTTTGGAGGGTGTGAACAGTCACCCTGAGCTTGGAGTTCCATGTTCTGTGGTTGCCACTTGAAATTCTTAATAATTTTATCATAGAATTTGTGTTCTGTAAATGAAGTCTGAAGGGACAATGGAGCATGTGCCAGGGGCTGGGAGCCTCGACTCACCCATGGTCCCACCTCCCACTGCATCTCCGAGACAGGTTCTTGGCCTCCTGTTGAAGTGAGACCACAGTGCTATCAGTCTCAGTCTCAGGCATGGCCCCAAAGCAGAGAGCAGGCAGGCTGTAGGTCAAGGAGCTCACAGGAATTGTGATAAATGGGCCATTAGAGACCATTCTCACTCCCCACCTCTGAATCCCAAACACAAGCCCCTCAAATTTTTAGGCAAAACTAGGGAGAGAGAAAAAGTCACAGTAGTGGCTGAAAATGATTTCCTAGCCCTCCCAGGGGAATGGAGAGGGAGCTGGTCAGTTTTAAGTGGTTTCAAAGGTATTTCTTGACTGCTTGAATTGGTAGACTCTTTCATACTCAACACAGTATAATAACTAGCATTTAATGAATGCTTTCAGTGTGCCATGCAAGGTGAAGTACTTTGCATGAATATCTCACTTATTCCTCACTGCTGTGGGATCCAAACTCTGTGTGTTTGGTAGTTTTATTTTCCTCATTCTGCAGACAAAGAAAATGAGGCCTATAGAGTTTGCATCTTTGCTCAGGTTAGATCTGAGCCCCAGTCAGCCAACTCCAAAGCATTTCTCTAAGTCTAGTGGGTGAAATAATTAGAGAACCACACATAAAAGTATATACATAAGATTTAAATTAAATTCAGTGTGGGCGGTACGATGGTGGCTCATCAGGCAGAATTCTCGCCTTCCATGCCAGACAGCTGGATTCGTTTTCCGGTGCCTGCCCACGTAAAAATAAGTAGATAAAATATATAAATAAATAAGTTCAGTGTGTCAGCCTATTAATTAATACTGAGTACTTCAGAAGTAAGAGAGATCAACGGAAGTTCCATGGAGGAACATAAGTACCATAAGGGAATTGTGGTAGTTAAATTCAGTTGTCAACTTGGCCAGGTGAACGTACCTAGTTTTGTTGCTGCGGCCATGAGTCAATGGTACATGAACCTCATCTGTTGCTAATTACATCTGCAGTCGGTTAGGAGGTGTGCCTGCTGCAATGAATGACGTTTGACTTAATTGGCTGGTGCTTAAATGAGAGAGCTCCACGTAGCACAGCCTAAGCAGCTCGGCATTCCTCATCTCAGCACTTGCAGCTCAGCCCAGACCTTTGGAGGTACAGAAAGAAGTCACCCCAGGGAAAGCTGTTGGAACCCAGGGGCCTGGAGAGAAGGCCAGTAGAGACCACCCTGTGCCTTCCCATGTAAGAAAGAACCTCAGTGGAAAGTTAGCTGCCTTTCCTCTGAAGAACTAACAAAATAAATCCCCTTTTATTAAAAGCCAATTCATTTCTGGTGTGTTGCATTCCAGCAGCTAGCAAACTAGAACAGGAATCTTTGTTGATTTTGTTCAACAATCTGCCATAATTGCCTAGAACAGAGCCTCTTAACACATAGGAGAGCTTACTAAATATTTGATGAATGAATGAATGAATGATTAACAGGGGCCTTGAATTCTGCCTTATATTATAGGAGGGCTTTGGAGAATTAGAAGGGAAAAGGAAAACTATTCTAAATTGGTGTAAAGACAGCTTTTCCAAGTCCCCTTGCAAAATGATCAGGGATCTGCATGAATGATATTATTTGATACAATTCCAAAATGTGCTCTGGAGATCCTTATTTGTCCTCCCTTGTCCAAGCTCTGATCTCTTCATTGAAGGAGTAGGAATTCTTTTCCTCTGTTGCTAGATTGCAGATGGACACTAATGGTCAGGTTCATTGTGTCAACGTGGCCAGGTGATGGTGCCCAGTTGTCTGGTCAAGCAAGCACTGGCTTAGTTGTTGCTGTGAGGACATTTCATGGATTTAAATCATGAGCACACTGACTGCATGCATGGCTGATTACATCTGCAGTTAGCTAAGAATGTTTTCTGCAGTGAGTGATGCTTACTCTATTTATCTGAAGGCTTTTAAGGAGAGTTCAGAAGAGAGAATCTCTCTTTCCTCTTCATCCAGCCAGCTTTTCCTGGAGAGTTCATTGAGGACTTTCATTGGAACTGCCAGTTCGCAGCCTGCTCTACAGATTTTGAACTCTTACATCCCCATGGTTGCATGAGACACTTTTATAAATCTCATATTTACAGATATCTTCCATTGGTTTTTGTTTCTCTAGAGAGCCCCGATTAATGCAAACACCATTAGCACAAGTCATATTTTGGGAAAAATAAAGAAGAGATAAGCTGAGGGAAATACCTGGATTAAAGAAGACAAATCCATATATTTAGCATAGACATATTCTGGTGTCCTTAAGCATCTAATTGCTCGTTATGTCTTCATTAAAGACTTTCAAGGCATTCCAAGGTAAATTATAATGATTAAAAATGGTGCCAAGCAAAAAGCTTTTGGATGTAACTCTCTGGAAAAAGAAAAGACTTCTAACATTCTCATGAAGCAGTCTAAGATAACAGAAAATCTATTATAGGGATTTTATAGGGTAGATAAATATATGACAGTCTGAATTCAAGAGGACACACCTTTAAATAAAACTATACAACAATTTAATAATTTATTTCACACATCCTGACAAAGAAATGGCCTTATTTCTGTTTCATAGCTGGGGCAAGTGAGAAATGGAGCATTTACTGGATAGTGGCCATAATTTCACACCTCCTAATGTGTGTTCCCAGGTCTGTGGAGAGGTTATCTGGGGAACAGAAAAAATTGCAGGCGAAATCACCTATTTAAGGTCTACTACAATTTGCATCTGAAATTAATGTTGAAATGAGAAACCAAACCAAACAAAATATTGCTCACCTCCTATGTGAACTGAATGACCTTGCTTCTTTAACTGGGAAACCTGACATTTTCCCTGCACTATTGCTGGGGAGATAAGATAAATTGGAATTCCTGAGATGGTCTGGGATACTTATCAGTAGGAGCAGCTTCCAGGAAAACGTCTGCTTTATGTCACTTGGAAATTAAGAAGCTATTGAGAGGAGGAAATTTCACTATTTGGCAATAAAAAGATAGCATGTATCATAATATTCTGAGGCATAATATTCTAAGGCGTGTTCAGTGTAAAAGGCATATTTATCTCCCTAGCAACCTGAGAATCATTAAAATACCATTCTCTGACCCCTTTTCTCCTTAACCACTTTTTGACTGGCCAGTCTGTCTTCCACTGAATGATAGTTAAAGGGTCCACTGTCCTATTTGAGTCCATTGTAATCATTGTTGCTTTTGGTCCCTTCTAGAAATGTGCATAAACCCCAAGCATTTTGTAGGGCTTTAAGGAAGAGGAATGCTATAGTGACAAATCAATGTCTAGGAAATATTTGACATTGACAGTGGATTCTATTCCAATACATAGACCTCAGGGTATCCTCCACCACTGCCCCAGTGGGGCCACCTATTGGAGTAACATTGGCAGTGCCCCAAATACTCAACTTTTGAATTCTTTCCCAACATCAAACTCAATCCCTAAAGGCAAAGACTCATTTCACTTATTCACTTTCTTAAGACTAAGTACTAAAATTCCAACACATTTTCTTGGAAGATTTCACATTTTTATTGGTCCTGGAGGGGCCAGAAAAGCTACAGAAAGGCCCTTGCTTGTACTACCGGCTTCAAAACCTTTGAAATCAGGAAATTTGGAAACGTCAAGTACAGTCACATCAAGTCTATTTTGACATAGAGAGAAATCTTTTGAGTTTGCATTCAGATGTGAATTCCGATGGCAAGATTAGCATTATTTATCTGGAGGAAAATCTACATGGAGGTGAGGGGACATTGCCTATCTTCAGTGAGAATGTGTGGGATGTGTCGCAGATTGATCCTCTAACTACCCTGGACTCACCGCAATGCACATTTAACCATGCCACTCTTCCACTTAAAACCCTTCATTGGTTCGCTATGGCACAAGAGCATATTCACCAGGATTTTGTTAATTGCAAGGAACAAAAACCTAACTTGAAAGGGTTTAGTAAAAGTATATATTTATTGGCTCACATGGATGAAAATTCCAGGGCATGGGACTGATTCCAGATGGATCCAGAAGTTCAACTAATACTGCCAAGAATGTGTCTATCTCAGGGCGAGGTTTTAAGTGAAGCAAGCCAGGTGCTCAGGGAGCAAAATTTGAGGAGGCTAGGTTGCAGAGTGCTGACCCCGCACTTGTAGGATCCTGAGAGTGAGAGCCTCCTTGCACAACCTTGCCTCCTTCAATTTGCACCGTAGGCACCTTGCTTGTCCCACCCTACTCCAGGCTCAGAAGCCTACCAGCACCTCTGGGTATAGAGCTTCCAGTATAGCAAACTCTCCTCTTCCTAGCAACTCCTCTTGTAAAAAATGAAACAAACAAACAAACAAATAAATAAATACCTTTCCCTAGTAATTCCAGGGGGAAGGGAAAAAGGTCCCAGGATGTGTGCTCATTGACTTTGATGAGCCCAGCCAGAGTGTAGCAGAGTCACTCAATGTTATGTGCCCTTCAGACTATTTCCATTTTCTCCTGGGCATTTAGCCACACTATGTTTCCCAGGTGCCTTGATCTCAGTGGGGCTGCGTGATCAGTTCTGGTTAGTGGAAGGTAAGTGGCAGTGAAGCACGTCTCTTCAGGGCCTGTATGTTCAGACTTCTCTAGTGAGCTCCACGTTCCCCCCGTCTCAGCACTGACTGGCTGCGTTCAAAGGATTCAACAGGTGACCCCAACATCCCAGAGGATTCTGAGCCCCATTTAATCTGGGAGAGCCATTAGACATACACAGCCTGAAGCGCTGAGTCACCGCTTGGAGGAAACTGCCCAGAAGACACATTTATATGTGCACTGGATTTTCCTTGAGAACAAAAGCGACCACTGAGATTTTGGGGGTTGTTAGTTACAACAGCTAGTGTTACTTGTCCTGAATAATCTGCTGGCCACATGCTTATTCCTGAACTCATTATGATTGCCAGAAAAAATGGAATGTTCTGATTGGCTAGGCATGGTCCATGTGCTCAGATTTGGAGCCCTGAATTAGGTAGAGCCCTGTCCCAAACCACAAAGATATAGAGCAGTGAAAGAACAATTCCCTAAAGGAAAATGAGGATTTTTTTACCAGAATAAGATAGACAAACAAAGCCAGATGTCCACTATAACCTGCACAGATCTCTCCAGGCTTATCTTCATGATGTCATGCTTTACAAATGCCCAACATTTTGAAGTTGCCTCAATATTCTATGCTATTCTTATCTGTGCTCTTGCTACCTGCCAATTTTCTTTCCTTTCACTCGTTTTCTCTGCCTCTCTTCCTCTTATGCTTCTTTTACCTTCCTCTGGAAAATCCTTATTCATCCTTTAAAACTTAGTTCAAATATTCCCTTCTACAGGAAGTTTCTTCATATCTGAGGCCGGTTCTGTGCCCTCCTCTTTACCTCATGGGGACCCTCCACATTTCTCTTTCATTTCCTTCCCTCATTTTTTTTTTATGAATTATTCAACTGTGAAATCCTCAAAGTAGAGGTGAGGCAGGTATTCATTTTTGATCCCAATACCTAACACAAAGCTCACACATGGTTTAACTGTTCAGAAGAATGAAGAAATAAATTAGTTCAATTATCCAACCATTGACTAAACTCAATTCTCGTATCATTAAGGAAGTAAGACATTTAGTAATCAGAAAGAATCAGAAACTTAGATGTTTTTGAAACCCTTTGTCTATTTTCCACATCTTATTTGGTTAATGAATCTAAAAGGATAATATTTTAATGTGATAAAGCAATTATAACTTATAATATGATAAGGCACTTATACACAAAGTAGTGAAAAGTACTTTGTGGAAGAAGAATTTATTTTTCTCTTGCACTTTTCCTTTCCTTTTCCATTGCTCAGGATCTTTGGAAAACTAGTATCCAATGTATGGCTGATATGAGGACAAAATTATAAGCAATGGCTGGGATTTTACTGTGATTTTGTCTCTCTCTTAATAAAGATAATGTCCTCATTGTTTGATAGAGAAACTCCTAAATCTCCCTGTTAAAAAAAAAATCCCTGACCAGGAGGGTTCTGAGGCCTCCATTGATCACATACAATGGCCTGTTCTCATGACATTTCATGGTCCTTAAGTAAGGCATTATTAGATAATATGATGAAAGAGTGAAAAATGGGAAATGAGAACCTGAGAGTTCCTCAGCCAAACACAGGCCTGGCGGGGGATTTTGGGTATAAGCAAGAATCCATACATAGCAGGCTGGGCTAAGAGATATCAAATTTGTATCTTAACAATAAGAGAAAGACAAATCTTGAAAGTAAATATTTCCCATCATCTTTTAGCTGACGGAGGAAGGAAAGGCAAGGAGGATGGATGAGCCAACATCCATGCATGAGTTGACTTGGTGCCATCTCTTGTGGGTTTTCTGATATCAGTCCTTCCTGCCCTTGGCCAGAGCAGAGCCTATTACACCATAGCCTATGGGTGAAGTGTCCTATGAAGGTGTGTTATGCAGAGTTTTATTTGCTCAACTTCTTCCCTAGGGAAAAGAAGACTGCTACTTCCTGTTAGCCTGACCCATGCTCATCCACCATGGCAGACAAAATAATGGTCCTCAAGAAATATCCACATTCTAATCCCTGGAACCTGTGAATGTGCTACATAAAATGGCAAACAGGACTTTGTGGATAAGATTAGAACTACACATCTTAAAATGAGGAGATTACCCTTCATTATCCAGGTAGGCCCACTCTTATCATTGAGAACCTTTCCCAGCTATGGTCAGAGAGAGAAGCAAAGACTTAAAAAAGGTCAGAGAGATGCAACATTGTTGAGTTTGAAGATGGAGGAAGGGGCCACAAGCCAAGGAATGCAGGAGGCCTCTAGGAGCTGGAAAGGGCAAGGAACTGAATTCTTCCCTAGAACCTCCAGAAAGAATGCCCAGCTGATACCTTGATTTTAGCCAGGTGAGGCCATGTCAGAGTTTTGACCCACAAAACTGTAAGATAATCCATTTCTGTTGCTAAAGCCACTATATTTATAGTCACTGGTTATGGCAGCATAGGAAACAATTACATCTGTTAACAGATCCTTGAATATAACTAGTGGCCAGAGACCAAAATAACTTCATAATTGATTGATAGCTAATAATAGGAAACAAAGCATTAAATTATGTGTCTTATGCTCCTGCTTTCTAGTCCCATTTTGTCTATCTAAAAAACTACATCTGAGAGGAGAGAGATGGGAAAGAAAAGTGTTGAGTATTTACTCAGTGACATGGAGATAAAGGAAATGACAAAAGTCAGCATGGGTGGGGCTGGCACCCATACAGATCAAGCAAAAGGCTGGTGAACCACAGAGTTATGAAAATTTAGAATCAGAATTGGTACGGGGGAATCAGTTAGATTACCTTTTTCAAATTCCAGGGTTGTAAATTTATTAAGAGGATCAAATGAGACAGTGCATGTGAAATTGCTTTGAAAGTTATAAATAAATTATTATAAAGGACACTATAAACTATATGTATTAGTGGAAATTATAGCATATTCATTTATCAACACTAGTAATCACATCAGTGCTGTTTAGCTGTCCAGCATCATTCCCATAACACTACATGATTATGTGATTAGCACATGGGCTCCAAGTCTGATTTAAAATTCATGGTTAAGTTGTGAGATCCGTGAAGACTGCCACTGAGTTCTGTTATCTCATGGTATGCCACACCCCACCTCCCAGCTCCTCATAATGCCCAGTGCCAGATAGGTGCCCAATAAATATTTTCTGAATTATATCACAGAACAGGAAGCAATGTAGTCAATGAAGAACTCCTGGTGAATGAGGATAAATGGGACTGCCTAGACCTGGAGTGTGACACTGGGGATCTCAGCCCCCTTTTCTTTTGGTAGCAACTATATTCTCAAGAAACACCCAACCAGATCAGTCAAGTTCAGAAGCATTTGTGACATTCAATGAAACTGAAACAAACAAGGAAATTAATTCTCCCTTAGAACCTCCAGAAGAATGCCCAGTTGACACCTTGATTTTAGCTCTGTGAGTCCCATGTCAGTGTTCTGACCTACAAAACTGTAAGACAGTCCATTTCTGTTGTTTTAAGCCACTATATTTCTGGTCATTGGTTATGGAAGTAATAGGAAACTATTACATCCATTAACTGGATTGAAGAACAAAGCCAAATTGGTCAGACAACCAATGTGATGCCAATGGACGGGATCAAGTTTCAAAGGGTTATGGGGATCTTCAACTAACCTATATCAGAGTATACTAGATTGGATTCCCATTGGCCTCTACCCAAATATGAGTCCTACCATATCTTTCCTCCCATCACAACATCTTCCTTCCAATCAGCATGACAACCATCTGCCTTTGAGGTTGAGAGGCCAAAACAAATATGATTAGCACTGCTATCTCGAAATGCTTTCAGCACCCTTGCTGTTAGATAAGCAGCTCAGGGTTTCTGAATTGTCCACCAGCCAAGTGCAACCAACCCAAGCTCAGTTCCCAAGGGACTTCGCAGAAACTGCAAAATGAGTGAAGAAGCTAAGTACATTTTGTATGAGAAATACACTTCCTTTAGCATCCCAACTCAACAATTCAGGAAACCATTAAGTCTACATTTCTTTTATTATGTGTTTGGTAGTTGTTCGTTTATCACTATAGAGTCTTATTCCACCCAAATACGCCTAGGAGTCAAACTTCCAAATCTCTTTTCTCAATCAGGAATGAAATTAACCATTTACCCAAATGAAATGGGTAAATGCTCCAGATCCTAATGTCTTCTTCAAGAGAATGGTTCTATTGTTATCCCTACTCACATTGAAGCCACGTATTGCTACGTTGCATCCCACTATAGCTACTTCCATGTTTTCTGAATTTGTAGGTCAGGAAGTCTGTCAAATGTTTTGATGGTACCTCTTCCTTTTGCTACAACATTTAATAAAATAGTCTGGCTGTGTTGTCAGGATTGTTGTGATCAGCTCTTGTCATGGTAATTAGATTGTATTTTTCTATTCTATTTAAAATGGGGAAGTTTTCTGTTTAGCTGAGAAAGTGGAAATTCCTGCTGCCTCAAGCTCAGCTTTTTATAGGACAAATATGATTTTCAGAGATTCTAATTTTCTGAGCTGGAGTTGGAAGGAACTTCAGAAATTATCTGGCCCAACATTCATTTTCATGAGGGAATCAAGGACTCTTTCAAAGCCAAAAGCTAGTCTGTAACAGAGCGAGATTTGAAATCAAGTCTCAGACTTCTAATTCAAAGCCTTTGCCACTACCTCAAGCTATCCCCAGGTCCCCAGGAAATAGTCACCTGGAAACATAGACTGTTCTGTATTTCTTTGACAGGAACCCACGTTCTCATACTCCTCCCTGAAAATTATTCCAACTTTCATGCAGTCTTTTCAGAGTCTTTGATATCACCTAACATGAACAGCAAGACAGATGGTCCCCATCTAAGGGTTGGAAGTATATAGTTTCTTAGGCTAATTTCTACTCAAGCACCCAGACTCCAAATGTTAAAAAGTGCAAGTAACTGTTGTCTTGGATGGTTGGCTCTTGCTTGCCAATTCATTCTAATTCAATTAATTCATTCTAACTGGCCGTGACCCACACAGCTGCAACAACACCCCTGTATGGGCTAAGGTGGGTGTACCATTGGCCCCTCTGCACTGTGTCAATACTCAGCTCAGAAAGTTCCATGGACTGTTGACAAAGACAAGGTAGGCAAAATTAGCAATTCTTTAGGCAAAGCACTATTTCGAGCATCTCTTAGATATAGGTTCCTGGCAAGATATCAAATCTTCCAAACAGGGTTGTGGTGAGAGTGAAATGAGATGGCATTGAAAAGCACATAGAAATGTACTCACCAGTAAAAACTGATGTGGCCAATATGTCTGTTATGTACCTGTCTTTATTTTACTTGACTTTTTTGATTTTTTGAAGAACTTGGACGAAACTGCCACGTACAATGCAATGTAATATAAATTAACTTGGAAGAATTTGCTAATCCTCCTATTTCAGCCAAACGATTCCCCCAGATGGACTTGGCACCAGAGGCAGATCCAATATTGGTCATGCCAAATGAAGAAATGGAAATAGATGTTGAAAGGTGGGAACTTTGGATGGAAAACTTGTCTTGCTTTCCAACTTGGGGTCTGCTCAGAAGTGTTAAGCAGCCATCAGATTCCACAGTAGGAAAGCAAGATGTCAAATGGAAAACTTTAAGTGCCAAGGGCGTCTCCTCTTTAACTAGGATAATGTTTTGTGTTTTTCTTTCTTGAATCCTCTGACTTCTTCTTCTCCTTAGCTGGACTATTTTCCAGCCATTTTTTTAGATTTTATCTGTTGTAATGGACATATTTGGGTTTAGATTTTCTATAAATGTTTGTGGGCATGTGACGTAAGGTCACATTTTGTATTTTGTCAAAGTTTTGTCAATACATTTCAAAAGAAGAATCTAAAGGGAGGTGGGAGGGAGAGGGAAAGCAGGCCATGTGGTTAGCCTTAACCCTTCAGGCCAATTACTGTCTTTGATGCATTGAGTCTTCCTAAGGAGCAACTCATGGTGCCTGAAAAATGAACATCTACTAGCAACCAGGTTTGATTTTTAGGGTTTTCCCCACCTCTAAATTCAGCATTTATCTGTAAGTTATTTCCTTAAGGAAACAGATTCACTTCAAATTGGAATTGTTGAGGTTGTATCTATTCTTGTGTATATAGCTGGTTCACTGATATGCTTTATGACATAATTAGTAAAAGTGAATATACATATGCATTAGATTTCAATTCACTTGTCCAAAACAAAAGGGCATTGTTGAGTAAACATGAGAGAAATAGTAAGTCTTCTGTCTGAAAGTTAACATTGATGATGCATGACCGATGCACTGAGAACAAAAAAGCCAAGCGGTGGAAATCCCTGGATCCCTGGGAGAAGTCTTGCTTCTTTTCTTACTTTCTCACTTGTGACCATTTGTGGCTTCATATGGGAAATTACCTGAGTTTTTTACAAATTAAAGCTTTGTGCCAACCTGTGTCAAGCAAGTCTATCAATGTCATTTTCCCAACAGCATGTGCTCACTTTTTATCTCTCTGACACATTTTGATAATTCTTGTAATATTTCAAACTTTTTCATTATTAGTATGTCTTTATGATGATCTGTGATCAGTGTTCTTTGATGTTATTCTTGTCATTGTTTTGGGGTGCCACCAACTGCACCCACACAAGATAGCAAATTTAATCAATAAATGTTGTATATATTCTAACTGGCTGTTCCCCTGTCTCTCCCCTCTCATCTGACCTCCGTATTCCCTGAGACACAACAATATTGAAACTAGGCCAATTAATAAACCCACAATAGCCCCTAAGTGTTCAAATGAAAGGGAACATCACGTCACACACTTTAAATAAAAAGCTAGAAATGATTAAGCTTAACGAGGAAGGCATGTTGAAAGCTGAGAGGGGCTGAAAGCCTGGCCTCTTAATGTCAGTTAGTCATGGGAGGTCAAAATATCAACATTAACAGGAGTTTGGAAGAGGTTCATTCTAACCCTCATGGATGACTTTGAGGGGTTCAAGACTTCAGTGGAGGAAGTAACTGAAGATGTGAAAATAGCAAGAGAACTAGAATTATAAGTAGAGCCTAAAGATGTGACCAAAATTGCTGTAATATCATGAGAAAATTTTAATGGATAAAGAGTTGCTTCTTAAGAGTGAGCAAAGAAAATGGTTTCTTGAGATGGAATCAATTCCTGGTGAAGATGTCATGAAAATGGTTGAACTGACAACAAAGGATTTAGAATATTACGTCAACTTAGTTGATAAAGCAGCAGCAAGATTTGAGAGGATTGACCCCAATTTTGAAGCAAGTTCTACTGTGGTTAAAATGCTATCAAGCAGCATCACTGCTACAGAGAAATCTTCCATGAAAGAGTCATCGATGCGGCTGATTTCATTGTTGTTTTATTTTAGGAAATTGCCACAGCCAATCCTTCAGCAAACCCCACCCTGAGCAGTCAGCAGCCAGCAACATGGAGGCAAGACCCTCTACCAGCAAAAAGATTACAGCTTGATGAAGGCTCAGATGATGGTTAGCATTTTTTTAGCAATAAAGTATTTTTTAATTAAGGTACATACATTATTTTTTAGGCTATGCTATTGCACACTTAATAAGCTACAGTATAGTGTAAACATAACTTTTATAGGCACTGGGAAACCAAAAAAATTATGTGACTTTCTTTATTGTGATATTTGCTTTATTGTGGTGGTCTAGAACTGAACCCACAATACACACAAGGTATTACTGCAGTAGCCATTCTAGCGGGTATGAAATGGTAACTTATTGTGGTTTTGATTGCTGTTGAGCACATTTTCATGTTTTTATTGGCCATTTGTATATCATCTTTGGAGAAATGTCTATTCAAATCTTCCACCCACTTTTTAATTAGGTTGTTTGTATTTTTGTTGTTGAGTTGTAAGATTTCTTTATATATTTTGGATAGTAAACCTTTATCAGATATGTCGTTTCCAAATATTTTCTCTCATTCTGTAGGTTGTCTTTTTACTTTCATTGTAAAGTCCTTTGATGCACAATGTTACTAATTTTGATGAAGTCCCATTTAACTATTTTTGCTTTTTTTTTTTTAATATGGGCAGGCACTGGGAATCGAACCCGGGTCCTCTGGCATGGCAGGCAAGCATTCTTGCCTGCTGAGCCATCGTGGCCCACCCACTATTTTTGCTTTTATTGCTAGTGTTTTGGATGTAAAGTCTAGGAAATCCTTGCCTACCACAAGGTTCTAGAAATGCCTCCCTATATGTTTGCTCTAGTTTGCTAGCTGCCGGAATGCAATATACCAGAAATGGAATGGCTTTTAAAAAGGGGAATTTAATAAGTTGCTAGTTTACAGTTCTAAGGCTGAGAATTTCCCAGTTAAAACAAGTCTATAGAAATGTCCAATCTAAGGCATCCAGGAAAAGATACCTTGATTCAAGAAGACCGATGAAGTTCAGATTTTCTCTCTCATCTGGAAAGGCACATGGTGAACATGGTCAGGGTTCCTCTCTCAGCTGGAAGGGCACATGGTGAACACGGTTTCATCTGCTTAGCTTCCTCTCCTGGCTTCCAGTTTCATGAAGCTCCATGGAAGGCATTTTCCTGTTTAATCTCCAAAGGTTGCTGGCTCGTGGACTCTCAGCTTCATGGTGCTGCAGCATTCTCTGCTCTCTCTGAATCTCCTTCATTCTCCAAAATGTTTCCTCTTTTATAGGACTCAAGAAACTTCTCAAGACCCACGCAAATGGGTGGAGACATGTCTTCACCTAATCCAGCTTAATAACCACTCTTGACTAAATCACATCATCCAGGGAGATGATTGGATTACAGTTTCAAACATACAGTATTGAATAGGGATTATTCTACCTTTATGAAATGGGATTTTGATTAAAACGTGGCTTTTCTAGGGTCCATACATCCTTTCAAACTAGCACAGTGTTCTTTTAGGAGTTGTACAGTTTTTGTTCTTATATTTAGGTAGTACTGGTAACCTTCATTCTTTTGCATATGGAGATCCAGTTTTCCCATCACCATTTCTTGACAAGATTATTATTTACCCATTGCGTGGAACTGACACCCTTGTCAAAAATCAAATGAGGGTTTACTTCTGAACTGTCAGTTTGATTCCATTGGTCTACAAGTCTGTGCTTGTATCAGTATGATGCTGTTTTGGTGACTGTGGTTTGTAATAACTTTCAAAATCAGGAAGCCTGATTCTTCCAACTTCTTATTCTTTTTCAAGATGGTTTTGGCTATTCCAAAGGGCTGCTTATCCTTCCATACAAATTTGATGGCTTTTCTATTTCTGCACAGAGGCTGTTGGAATATTGATTGAAATTGTACTGAATCTGTACCTTATTTTGCATAGAATTGGCATCTTAACAATAATTATTTTTTCAATCCATGAACACAGAATGTCCTTTCAGTTATTTAGGGCTCTGATTTTGATAGCAGTGTTTCATAGTTTTTCATGTTTAAGTTATTTATGTTCTTGGTTAAATTTATTTCTAAACATTTGATTCTTTTAGTTTCTAATGTAAATGAAATTTTTTTATTGGTTTTCTCTATGTATTGATTGCTAATACATAGAAATACTGCTACTGATTTTTGCATATAGATCTTGTACCTTGCCACTTTGCTGAATTTCTTTATTAGCTCTCAAAGCTTTGCTGTGGATTTTTCAGGGGTTTCTCTACATAGGATTGTGTTATCTACAAATAGAAAAAGGTTTACTTCTTCCTCTCCAATTTAGAAGCCTTTTATTTCTTTTTCTTGCCTAATTGTTCTGGCTAGAACCTTCAGTACAGTGTTAAATAATGGTGGTGACAGTGTACATTCTTGTCTTGTTCCTGATCTTAGAGGGAGAGCTTTCAGTCTTTTACCATTGAGTATGATATTAGCAGTGGGTTTTTCATATATGTTCTTTATCGTATTGAGGAAGTTTCCATCTATTACTAGTTTTGTGAATATTTTTATCAAGAAGAGGTGCTATGTTTTGCCAAATGCCTTTTCTGCATCAATTGAGATGATTACACATTTTTTCCTTCATTCTATTAATGTGGTTTATTACATTAATCGATTTTTTATGTTCATTCACACTTGCATACTGGTATAAATCCCATTTGATCATGCTGTATAATTCTTTTATTGTGCTGTTGGATTTGGTTTGCTAATATTTTGTTGAGGATTTTGGATCTATATCATTGGAGATACTGGTCTGCAGTTTTCTTTTTCTTGTGGTGTCTTTATCTGGCTTTTGTATGAGAATAATGTTGGCTTCATAGAATGACTTAAGTAGGCTTCCCTCTTCTTCAATTTTTTCGAAGAATTTGTGCAAGATTGTTATTAATTCTTTCTGGAACAATTGGTAAAATTCCCCCCAGTGAAGCCAGCTGGGCCACACTGGCTTTCTTTCTGTGTCATCAGCATGCCAAAAAATATTTCTTTTTTAGTGTCGTCACATTATCTATTTCCCCTACCTGTACTGCTTTCCCTGATATCTGTGTATCTCTGGCTTGTCTTGCCATTTTGTTTTTAGTTTAAACATCATTTCTTCAAAAAAGCATTCCTTAAACCATTCTAGCTAAATTACTCTCCCATTCATCTGGTCACATCATCCTATTGTATTTGCTTCATCACACTTATCTGACATATTGCATGCTTTTTTGTATACTATCTGTCTGCCCTTCTGAAATATAAAAAGGCCTATCTCTCTAATAGGCACTCAATTAAATGTTTGTTGAATTGGTGAGGAAATAACTAACATTTAACCCAAGTGCCCCTGGAATGCACACCCTACCATTCACTGCTCCCCATGCCAAGTTCTGAGCCCTCTGTATCTTGACAGGGAATTAAGATGGGAATTATACCACCTAACTTAGCCACATTTCTTGGTAGCACAAAAGGCTGATGCTACAAACTAAGCTAAGGATAGTAGAGGGAAACAAGTAAGACGGATTAGGAAACAACTTTTCATCACCAGACTAGAAATTCCTCAAGATAGCCCAGTGCCTGTTCCAAATTAGATGCTCACAAAAATGTTTGTTTAACTCTTGAACTAAATGCTTAGGGAATAAAAACGAATGCATTCTTACTTTGTCAGAATCTAGACCCCAGAGATATGCACCCTAGACTCTTCCAAACCCTCTGAGAATTACCTACACACCCTATTCCCTACCCCCTCCCAATACTTTCTGTTAAATGAGATATTTGTGTTTTAAAGGAAGACCACTGTTTACCTATCTAATAGAAAAGTAGCAATGTGCATGCATGCCTCATGTAATAAGAAAAAAAGTAAATCCCTTAAGCCTGTAATTTGCTCCTACTGGTCTAGAATTTTGAAGTGTAAGAATGCATCTGTCCTTGAGGAAGTTAATTCTGGGGCTGCCTGCTCTGTATGCAGGCTATTGTTCCTGTTGAAGGAATGCTCAGGTGGAGATCAATGCCCTCTTCTCATAATGGACCTTATGTTTCTAAACACAGGTGCGTTTGGATTGTAGACAACTGTGTCATTAAATGGGGGGAGAAAGAACACAGAAGCAGCTTAGAAATGGACCCTTGGAAATGCAAGACGGTATTATTGCAATAGCTCTTATCATCATCATCGTGGTAGAGAGAGGGTGGTGATGAATTGAGTAATCTCGCTACCAAGTTCTTAACATGGTGCCTTTTGTGGAGAGGGGTCCATTCCCCAAGAATTCACCTTATTGTCATCCTACTGAAAAGACTTGTCAGAGGGTCCCCATTCAATCCTACAATTATCCCATCCAATCTACTTTACTCCAACTCTGTATTTCATCTCTGCTATTTGATGTGTAGGAATGAAAGACTTTCTGGAAGGTACTTGTTCCTCAACGGCTCTGATGAGATCTCCTGGGAAATTATCAAAAATGTGCAGGGCAAAGACAGGAGGGCTATTGGATGACAGGTGAGCATTATTCTCCTACCTCCTCTGGTTCAAAGCATAGATTGATGTTTTCTGCATCTCATTCCCAGGATTCCTGCAAATCAGATATTTACAGGTATTCAGGACAACCCAGTGTTTATAATAATTTATATTCTTGGCTCTTTGTTCTGAAATTATATGTCACACACATTCTGGAAATTAAGATACTTGTTGTGAATCATATGGCACACTACAATTACACTTGCTCCATTTTAGTGGATTTATTTAACATTATGGCAAAGTTAAACTCCAGTATAGTAAACAAAAGTAAATTTTAAGATGGTATCTTAGATATACAACCTCATTTGGATCAAAAAAAAAAAAAACCTCCTAGCTTTTTCTTAAACTCTGGATAAATATAAAGTCTCAATAAGTTGTGAGTGTTGTGGTGTTTTGTTAATTTCCCCAGTTTTGAAGCTGGAGCTACCACTAGTGTCTTTAACAAAACAGGGATACAGGAAAGTCATGATTCAATTAGGAAGGCAGAACCACTGTGAGTGTTATGAATAGGTATTTATTATAAGGATGAGATCCTATATAATTGTGGGAGCCGGTAAAGAAACTTCTAGAAGGATATCGTTCTGTGTCTGGGGCAGATCTGGAGCTGCTGCCTGTGAGTTGGCAGTTGGGGAAAAAAGCTGGATGTGAAGTGGGAAAGAACAAGGTGAACTGGAATCCATGAGACAAACTCCAGCCTCCATCTCTCTTTCCATCTCCAACCCCAGCGATGTGGGTGGCTAGCAAAAAGAAGCACCCATCACCGGTAAGCTGCACATGCACCCGGCCCAGGGATTGGAGAAGCTGAAAGAGGAGACAGCATGGCACTGGGGCACTGGACCCTTGAACACTGCCCCTCACCGGCCAGAAGAACCTGGTGCCAGCTGTTGCTTCATTGCCATATTCTAAATCTCTCTCCCTGCAAAATTGTCTTGTGCCCAGGATAAGGCAGAGAAGTGAATTCTGGGAAACCATTTCCAGCTTAACTATGTAAAAGCTGCTACACCATCTCACATCTTGTCAATGTGTTCATAGATGCCATTATTTTTCCTTTATGACACAAAGTGCAGAATAATTCAAATATAGGAAGACAGCTCTAAAGAGGCCATTCCTTGGTTTCCTCTATGGAATGTTTGATTTTCTCCCCTGGAGTACTCGATGGTTTTAGGTTATTTTCTTGCAGTGCTGTATTTATTGGGTTATATGAATACCAATGGCATATTTAAGAAATTGTAATTATTTGCATGTGAAATGTGGAGCCTATCATTCCTGCAGCTAATACAGGTCCTCCAGGATTATGTTTGTCAGGTAAATGATAAATAAATAAAATTCAAGATCCATTTGTCATTACTATTTGTGTAACTATCTACCTACCTATGTATGTATGCATGTATGTATGTACCGACCTAGCTATTACCTATTGATCTAATAGATTAGATAATCTGACTAATGCCATCGAGACTTAAGGAGAAGAGTTCTGATGAGTACACAGCCAGATATGGAAGGAATAAGCACTGAGAGTCTGAGAATTGGTTTTGTAACATCTGAGTAATCATTTCACTAGTACACACCTGTTACTAATCCAACAGGCAAAATAACTCAGAGTTATGTAAACTCTTTCTTCACTTTGGCCTCTTGAGATTACTAAAACGGTAATAGAGAGGAAATGCAGACACAGTAAAACAAAGGAAAAACAATTGAGCAAAAACATCTAACTATGCCTGCCTATTAGGAATTCTCAGGCTCAGCTTCTGAGTCACAAAGCATTTTTTCATAGATTTTCTAGCCCGGTAGCTTGTTTTTCTTCTCAGAGCCAAGCCCAATAATGCTCCTTTCCTTTTGCTTTTCCAAGGGGAAAAACAAAGTCAACTGTAGACAAATACATCAACAAACAAATATAGCATAGTAGAGACATTTAGGTAATACACTGAGATTGTGAATCAGTTTTCCAGACTTCACCACCAACCCAGAGGGAAAAGGTAAGATAAGTGGTTTCTGTAAAACTTGCTGAAACATAGAGAGGGTGGTTTGAGATTGGAAAGACCCCTGGTTTTGGATTTGCAAGAACTGGGTTCAAATCCATTTACTCATTTTGTGACTTCATAAGCATTATCTAACTTACTAGAGCTTGTGTTTCCTTGTCTGCAAAATACCTATAATCTTATATCCTCCCCTAGGAGTTCCAGGATTGAATGAAATAATTTATGTGCTCACCTCCCACCTTCCTTCACCTAACACCTGCTCACTTCCCTTTCCTCCACTAATCTCATAATTTCCTGCAGAAAGCATCATATAACTGATAGATGGAAAAGGAACTCCAATAAGTGAGACCACACTATTCCTAAATGCTAGAGGACTGGGTCTTACTTAACACACAAGTGGAAAATTTAAAAGATCTTACTTCTCAAGCTGACCACCACGGTTTATTTTGTTCCATCAACACAACAGAAGCAACCCAGTGAACAAGAAAGATAGTTTTTGTGTGTTAGGAGAAATCATGAAAGATTCTGAAATGGGTAAAAAAAAGATTCCTGCATGCTTTGCCTAGAGTAGCCTTCTGTCGCTTATTGCCTGTGAGCTCTTTCACAACCCTGTAAACTGTAGATAACTGAGAACATTTCGAATTACTCACGTCCAAAGACAAATATTGTGCCCAGTGGAGATGCAACTGATTTCTTCCCCCACCTCCCCATCAGGGAAGAAACCAGCCTTGTAGTCATTAAGCACATTTCTTTTGCCCATTCCTAAATATGATATGTGTCTGCTCTTTAGATTCTCCTTTGGATTGGGTATAACATCATATAGGTCCCCTCATTAATTAATAGTTAAGCTCTTAGACATGTTCATTTTATATTTATATGAGGGTCATGATTTTAACCTTCATAAAAAATTATCTTTCAAAATTAAAAAAAAAAATTTCAGCCTGAATTATCATTGTCATCTTGAGCAGTTCCAGACAGTTCCATGAGACTGCCTTCCCAGAGAACATTTAAAAACGTGACTTTCAGTGAGTCGGAATTGCTCCTAGGAAGCTGCGTTTTTGCCATTCCATGAGTTCAGTATCTGAGAAGTGCTTTAATATTACAAAAGCCTCCGCAAGTTAAGATCTCACCTCATCACCACAGTCCGTGAGACTCAGGGGAGACACATTCAGGGAGATTATGTGACTTGTTCGAGGTCGTACACAGAAAATTATAGTTTTGACTATTGCCAAGAGATGGGAGTTTACAAAAAAACAGACCCAGTTGCTATTCACATAAATGACACCGGAATCAATTCCAATTACTGTAAGGGATTAAAACCTCCTCCCATTTTTCTGTACCCACGGACACTCATAACTGTCTCTGGGCCTTGTTATGCAAGTCAGGGAAATGGGTGGGTGAGTGGGGATGGGGAGTATTGAAAGGCATCTATCTTTTTTTTTTGTATGCTATATGGCAGGGGTCACATTTCATTCTTTTTCCATATGAGGGTCCCCTTATTGCAGCACATTCGTTGAATTTTTGTTTGTTTGCTTATTTGTTTGTTTGGGAAGTGCATGGGCTGGGAATCAAACCCGGGTCGCTGGCATGGCACGTGAAAATTCCACCACTGAACTGCCCTTGCACTTCTGAAAGGCATCTATCTTGACATGCTTGATTAATTTATAATAGAAAAGGTAGGCGGCTGCTGGAAAATAAAATAATAATAATAATAAATTCTTATAAGAGCTGGCCAAAGGGGTTGGATGTTCTCCTTGAATGTGTCCACCTCATTCCTTTCCTTCTTTCTCCTGCACTCCTTCCCTTAATCAGCCATTACATGAGTGGAAGTGGATTGTGAGTCTTTATTCAATGCAAAAAAGGAGAGACATTAATATTTCCTGCTTTTGACTTTAAAATCAGTTGAGCATGACATTTCAGATAATTTTCTCTTACAAAAACAAAACCAAACATAAGAAAACCGAATTAGGTTTCTTTTAGATTTCCATGTGGTTATGATTTTCTTTTAAAGCAGGTCAGTTGCTCGAATAGAAAAGTTTCTTAATTCCTGTTATTTTTAAAATATCTTTTATTGTGAAATATATACACAGAAAAAGTGATAAATTTCAAAGAACAGTTAAACCAGTAAGTATACAGCAATTTCAAGGTATAGTTTTGGCTTATAGTTCCACAATTTCAATTTATTTCCTTCTGACTATTCTAATACACTAGAAACTAAAAAGAACTATTGATATAATGATTAAATAGTCATAATCCTTTGTTGAATCCTGTCTTCTCTGTTACAACTTCTCCCTTTCATTTGATCCTTCTCCCATCTTTAGGGGTATTTGGGCAATGCCCATTCTAACTTCTCCATATTGAAAAGGGGTGTCAACATTGTGGGGTAGGGGCTGCAACTGGCTGATGTTCTGAGAGAGACTGGTACCTCTAATTTTCAGGGCTTATCTGGCATAGGAACAATCTGGAGGTTTTAAGTTTCTGAAAAATAAACTTAATAAGTAAAACTTTTACAGAGTCTTAGATAGAGCCCTGGATTTTCTTTAGGATTATCAGGAATATTGTTGGTTGGAGATTGGTATACCATGGCAATTTGTACTATCTGGCTGAAACTTGCAAAAGAGTGACTTCCAGAATGACCTCTCAACTCTATACGAATTCTCTTAGCCACTGAAATCTTATGATGTTACATTTCTTTTCCCCCTTTTGGTCAGGATGGCATTGCTGATCCCACAGTGCCAGGGCCAGGCTCATCCCTAGGAGTCATGTCCCATGTTTCCAGGGAGACTTACACATCTGGAAGTCATGTCCCACATAGCGGGGGGTGAGGGGAATGAATTTATTTGCATAGTTTAGCTTAAAGAGAGGCTATTTTCTTTGTATGCTGTATGGCAGGGGTCACATTTCATTCTTTTTTCATGAGAATCCTCTTATTGCGGCACTTCAATTTGTTGAATTTTTTGTTTTTGTTTGGTTTTTCATTTGTTTATTTGCTCGTTTGTTTGTTTAGGGGAAGTGCCTGGGTCAGGAATTGAACCCAGGTCTCCTACGCAGCAGGCAAGAATTCTACCACGGAACTACCCTTGTAGTTTCCTTTTTTATGGTAATAATAATTTTTTTCATTATTTTTCCATGTGAGTATCCCATTATTGCGGCACCATTTGTTGAATTTTGTTTGTGTTTTGTTTGTTGGTTTTTTGGGGGGAAGTACATGGACTGGGAATCGAGCCCGGGTCTCCCACACAGCAGGGGTAATTTTGCCACTGGGCTCTCTTGAGCCCCCTGAGACCATGTTTTTTTAAAGGTAAGTTCATAACATTATACTCTACAGAAGCACTGAAATATAGAAATATAATAAAAGCCACATATGCAATTTTTAAATTTTCTAATAGCCACATCTAAAGAAGTAAAAAGAAAAAGGTGAAATTAATTTAATAATACATTTTATTTAATCAAATAAATCCAAAATATGATTGAATTATAATTTCAGCATGTAGGGAATATAAAAACTTTAATGATATGTTTTACATTCTTCTTCTTTTATATCGAGCATGTTTTATACTCACAGCCCATCTCCATTCAGGCAAGCCACATTTCAAGTACTAAATGTGCACACATGGCTGGGGCTTCTGTATTAGGCAGCCCTGGCTATAGGAATTGTTTTATATGCTGATACCTAAGTTTTCCTTTATTGTTATTTAAAAAAAAACTGTATCTCATAGCCGTTTCCATGAGATACGGAATTTTGTCAAGCAGCAGCAATTTCTGATTATTTCTCTAATTCTCTCCCCAGTGAACTTCAATTTGCCTAGGGAGTTGAATGAGCCAAAAGGAAAACTACTTGGTTTCATTAATTACAACTTTCCTCCCCCTGAAAACTCAAATTATTCAAATGAGAACTATCATCATACATTACTCAATAGTGAAAATTTCTATACTTTTTCAATATTTCTAAATAGGCATGGGGCTTTCAAAAATTGTATAGAACCTTGCAAATTACTGCAAGTCTGGCCATTAAGTAGAACTTTCAAGGTGAATTAACCTGCACGTCACATTAGCCCCTTACTTGTGGATACGGATGATGGCAGCCCGCTGCTGACAGCTTCCCTCCCATCATTGCAACTGGGGAGAGGACATTCCTCTCCAAACTTGGTACGCTCCAGCCTCATCCCACAAGTCATGTGACTGCACATCCCCATCCCATTCTCTCCATGAGAACATCACCCCTATTACTTTAGGATTCAGGCAAGTAAAAGGAAAAATAAAACCAGCAAAACCATTATGACTCATGATGTTGACTCTTCCACCAGCTCCTTGGGACAGAAAACATTTCTTATTCTTCGCTGTGTCTAACTGAACCTGAGTGGCAATACCTGGCACGTCACCAGTGCGCCATACTTTTAATCGAAGGCAGGAGTTCTGCTCTCTTCATTGCCCCGTTTGACTCCCATATATCACACGCTTTCATCAAGAACGAGCTCAGGACTCACTTTCTTAATGAAACCTGTGCTGGCTAATCTCATACCACACTGACATTTCCCACTGAATTTCATTCATTTAATAAATGTTCATTGGGTGCCTACTATATACCAGGATCTGTGCTAAGGGGAAAAAGACCAAAAAAAACACACAGATACGTTCCTTACGTTCAAGAGTAGAAGGGAAGACAGAGAAAAATTAAGAGTAATGGGTTTAGTGTTTTTGAAATATCTTGAAATGTATTTTCCTTTTTGATAGTTTGTTTTGTTTTATTCATTTACTCCCCCTGCAGCTCCTTCAACCATTAAATTGGAGTCTTGAGGCTTAGAGTCTCAAAAAGAACAGTTAGTGCTTGGAATAAACAAGTCAAAAAGCAGAAGGTAAGGAGAGTATGACCTGGGGAAAGTTTCCATGAGGCAGAAAGGAAGAATAAAAGCTCTTAGTGAGGTCAGTGCTGAGGCAAATTGTTGAGAAAGAGAAGGATGAATTAAAGAATAAGGGAAGGCAAGAGGGAGCAAGCAAAAGAGGACAGGACTTTCACTTCTCAGCCATAAGCAACTCCTTGGAGCTGCATTTAAGTCTCCTCTGTGCTAATTGGAGGGATCTCTAAGGATCAGAATTTCAACTGGGCTAGCCTAGGGTTTAAAATCTAAATGTCTAAATAGTTACTGGGTCTCTTTGAGCTATGTAGTTTCCTGGCTACCAGCATGTGGTGGCTCAACAAAGCAAAATGAATATCAGCAATTGGACATATTAGAACTGTTCCATACTTGTACAGCATGGAATTTGTTTCCCAGTGAAACCTGCTATCCGTATTCTGAATATGGGAAGGGATAAAAAACAAAACAAAACAAAACAAAAAAAACCTATTCATGCAGCTAGAATTTCCTTTTAAGGCCATTTTTCTCTCAGAAATCATTACTTCTTTTTGCAGACATTGCTGGAGGTTTCACTCCGAATCTAGATGTAAGAAAATGATCAAACAACTATTATAAGAGGCCTTGTACATAGTATCTGTCCAATAAAATCTTGACGAATGGATGAACTGATGACTGGTTTGTAAAGAAGAGAAAAATATTTCTTATTTAAAAGTAAGTTGTCTTGGTAAGTCTTCAATAACTATTGTTCTGAATTACCCAAAAGTTCAAATGCAGAAAGGCCAGTAATTTGTTTTCAAAGTTAAACATTGAAGAATTTATCTAATTTTCTGTTTCAAAAATTCTGTGTTCATGGTGATGAGTACACAACTATGCAATGATATTGTGAGCTACTGATTGTATACTGTGGATGGACTGTATATTTGTGAATGTTTCTCAGTAAAAATATTTTTAAAAAAGAAAATTTTATGCTTAGATTTCCATTTTCCTAAAAGCATTTTCCAGACAAGTACAGTAGAACATCCAAACAAAAAAACAAACCGAAAAACCACACTTCAACGCCTTCTCTTTTCCAAGGAACGCAAAGAGAGTACACCTTTTGGTACCAAAAAAATCTGGGCTTAAATTTCGGCTCTGTTATGGTACAGCTGGGAACTCGATGAAATAAATGCAACTTCTCTAAGACTCTGTGGCTTCAGCTGTTGAAAGAAACAAAGAAGAGATGAAAGAATAAAGGAGGGAAGGAAGGGAGGAAGGAAAGAAAATATCTTCTTTTAGGGTTGGTGTGTGTGTGTGTGTATTTGTGTGTGTATGTGAGAGAGAGAGAGAGAGAGAGAGAGAGAGATTGAGTGTGTGTGTGTATGGGGACTGGTTAGAGAAAACATAACAAAATATCTAGTATGGCTCCAGACACAAAGTAGATACTAAAATAATGATAATCATCATCATCATTATTATTAGTGATTGTTGATTGGATTATTATCCCTGAAATAACTGCTTTTTTTCTGAAAGGATACAATTGTTTTTTGTCTCTGGTCATTCTCTCCTTGTTACCATTTCTGTTGCAGTTATTGTACTTACGGTCTAAATGACATTGGTCTCTGTCTTTTTTTTTTTTTTTCATGGGCAGGCACCAGGAATCGAACCTTATTCTCCGGCATGGCAGGTGAGAACTGTACCCACTGAGCCACCATGGCCCGCCCTTGATCTCTTGTCTTTAAGGGATGGGTTTCTTCCTGGCCCCTGAATCATGTCACTCATTTGTTTTTGAGCAATGGTTTGGTGATTCCTCATTGTTCTCAGCAGGAACCTCACCTTCCCAGACATGGGATTTGGGAGGAGTTGGGAGTTAATGCTGAGCTTGTGAGTCATAGCCTTACATGGGTACTATGGGGATTAAAAATAATCTTTGAAAACCAAGGTATTCATAAATAGCATTGGTGAATATGAGTAAATACAGAGGTTGGTATGATGTCCACCAAGTGAGCTGTGGGTAACACTAAGCATTGTCACAAGGGTCTTGAGGACAGTTGAGGGCCCTGTAACAAGGAGAAGCAACCCCAGAACACATATGACAAGGCAAGAAACTTGGGGGATACTCTAAAGAGGAGAAGCTGGCCAGGTCAAGGCAAGAAGGAAAAGAATCCAGACATGCATATGGCAGGTGTAAAGATGGTCCTCTTAGCCTCCAGGTCTACTCACCCACACCTTAATGAAAAGAAACTCTGCTTTTTGTCTCACCATGCCACAGAATTATTTTCTTACCTTGTGTATTAGTTAGGGTTCTCTAGAGAAAAAGAATCAATAGGAAATATCCGTAAATATAAAATTTATAAAAGTGTCTCACGTAGCCGTGGGAACATAGAATCTAAAATCCGTAGGGCAGGCTGTGAAGCTGACAAGTTCCACAGGAGAGGCTTGCCAGATGAAACAGGAAGAGAAGAGAGTGTGTCACTTCTGAATCCTCCTGAAAAGCCCTCTATTGATTAGATTAAACGTCACTCATTGCAGAAGATACTCCCCTTGGCTGATTACAAATAGAATCAGCTGTGGCTGCAGCCGACATGATCATTATTTAATTCTATGAAATGTCCTCATAGCAACAGACAGGCCAGCACTTGCCCAACCAGACAAACAGGTACCACCACCTGGCCAAGTTGACACATGAACCTGACCATGACACCTTGTCTCTATATCCATGCTCAAGTTAAACACTAGTAAAATGTTGACAGTTATTTTGCAAAATGTGGGTCAGCTTGTACACAAGGAAAGCCAGTCAACTCAAGACTTTATGAAGAATGGCTTCAGGCATTGTCATACCAAGGAACCTGGCTGGTGTGTCCATTATCTGATGATCCGTGTCAAAATTTCAGTGCCTACCAGCTCTTGTGAAGCTTATGTATGTATGTAGCAGAGAAGCTTAGCCTACCTATAAGTATACCTAAGAGTTACTTCCAGAGGACCTCCTTTTTTGTTCAGATGTGGTCTCTCTCTCTAATCCCAATTGCGCAAGTGAAATCACTGCCCCTCCCACCCCCATGTGGGACATTACATTCAGAGGTGAAAGAGCCTGGCCCTGGCACCATGGGATCAACAATGCCATCCTAGCCAAAAGGGGGAAAAGAAGTATAACAACAAATAAGGTGTCAGTGGCTAAGAGGGTTCAAATAGAATGGAGAGGTTACTTTGGATGTCACTCTCATGCAAGCTTCCGTTAGACATTGCTGCCTAGCATAGCTTGCCAAACACCAACCAAAACCATTACTGCCAATTCTAAGGAACACCTAGGGCTTTAAATGAGATTCTACAAAGGTTCCATGCACTAGGGTAACTTTCCAAAAACCTACAACCTCCAGGTAGGTCCCTGCACCAGATAAGTCCTGAAATGCAGAGGGTCCAGCCTCTCCACAACATCAATTAGCTCCATCCCCCTCTCCCATATTATCGACAGCCCCTTCCAACAGGAAAAGTATAGAATAGGCATAGCCCAAATACCCCTAAGGAGTGGGAGAAAGATTAAAGGTGATGGTGGAGTTATACAGAGAAGGTAGGGTTTAACAAATGAGTATGATTGCTGAATCATTATATTGATATTTCTTTTAGTCTCCAGTATCTTAGAGCAGCTAGAAGTAAAAACCTAAAATTGTGGAATTGTAACTCATAACGAACTCTGAAATCTTTTCTGCAACTAAATTTTGTGATGTGCTTTGAAATTTATTGCTTTTTTTGTATATGTTATCTTGCCCAAAAAAGAAAAAAATAGTAGATTGTGATGATAAATGCATAGCTATATGATGATATTGTGAACTACTGATTATACACTTTGGATGATTACATGTTATGTGAATATATAACATATAGCAATAAAAATAAATAATAAAAAAATAAAATCAAGAACATTAGTTGATAATTTGAGAAAGTAATATAGATTAATTTAGGATTTTGCATAGGAAATTTGCCTTTCAAGATTGGGAAGGGGTGAGTAGGGTGGATAGAGCAGCTGTCTAAAAATACCTAATGATGACAAATAAGAAAGGGAATACAAGAAAGAAGGTTATATTTTAATGAAGAAAGTATAAATATTGGTGCAATAAAATGTGAAAATATTAGAAAAAATTTTTGGCCAGGGGGGCCAAGATGGCGGCTTAGCAAGGTGCGCGTTTTAGTTCGTCCTCTAGAACAACTACTAGATAACCAGAAACAGTACAGAACAGCTCCCGGAACCACGATAGTGACCGAACACACAGCGCGCCCAGAACTGGAGCAGCTTAGACCGCCGGCAACTCGCCGGATCTGTGAGTTCCCCAAAGCCGCGGCGGCCGGCGGCCGGCGCCCCTCCCCCATAGGTGGCTTCGCGGAGAGAAAGGAAACAGTAGCAGGGACTGAGTCCAACCAAGCGCTAATTGCGGCATTAATAAACAAATTCTGATTACTAAAAATAGCCCCCAGCTCACTCGAAACCGGGCAAGTCAGAAGTCGCTTAGTGGGCTAACCGGAAAAGCGGAAAGGGGACAAAACGGGGGTTTTCCCGGCGGCTGCTA